>JAIUCT010000008.1:16428731-16459090 GCA_021307375.1 Tetraneura akinire | reverse complement strand
TATTATTATTATTATTATTATTATTATTATTATTATTATTATTATTATTATTATTATTATTATCGGCTGATTGGTCATTTTCAAAATTAAAACTGGTAAAAAATTATTTAAGAAATACCATGTATCAGAAAGACTAAATTATATATTGATCTTAAATATCGAAAGAGAACGGACTTCTGAATTAAATCTGGATAAAGTAATAAATAAATTTTCGGACGAAAAAGCCAGAAAAAAGAATTTCAAAAATATAAAAAAATATAATTATATTTCTTTTTTTAAATTCACAACAAATTATAATATACTATTAATATAGATATTTATTAATTTAATATAGATTAATATAAGATATTTTATATAATTTGTGATAACACGTTTGGTGCCGTAATCGACTGTATTTATAACGACCCTATATAGTCGGATTTTTTTTTTTTTTTTTTTTATCTCTGACGTACCTATAATAGTGGATGTAATATTTCGTTTCAACGGTAGGTGACACGAAGTTTTGATGTTTATTTTATTTTTATTACGTATATCTCGCAGTGGAGTGGTATATAGGATAAGTATACGGAGTGCGCTGTAGTTCTGAACATCGTACGTTTTATAATATTTCCAAACGTTAAAATAACGCTTAATAACATTAAAGTCGCTCGAAATTAAATAATCATCATTGACCAAAAACCAAAAAATTTCTAAACGAGTGTCGTTAATATATCATATGATTTTAACCTTAATATGTGCGTATATCTACCAAGTTTCAACAAACATCTAAATGACTATAATAATAATAATAATAATTATTATTATTATTTTTATTATTATTATTATTATTATTATTATTATTATTATTATTACTATATAAGATCTTGGTAGGTAATATTTGGGAATAGTAGAGAAAAAAAAAGAAAAACCCGCGCTGTATCCCTATAAGAATAGTCGCTCGAACGGAAAGATAACGTGTCCGTTTTATAATATACATCACGCGTATACATAAATGCACGTATAGAATAATATATTATTATTTTTATAATATTGTCGAAACAAATTTCATCGCGTATGTTATACGCTATATGGCTCGTTCGTTTCTGCTTCATCGCGTAGAAGATTTGAACGCGCGTTACGCCACAGTGACGGGGAAAACTTATCCGTATGCGCACAAATTAAAATGAAAAATATTTTTATTTTTTTTGTAAATCCACTCCTTTCACCACCCCCTTAGATCTGACTAACAACTAACGGACTATATATTATTGTTATTATAAATGTAACGTAGGAAATCGTTTAGACCAAAAATATAAAAAAAAAAAAAAACAAATATATAATATTATATAAGACGGTCGCTATCTATATATGTTATTAATAATAACTTAAAATATAATAATAATTAAATAATTAATAAATTTAATAATTAAATAAATTATTATAAGCGCCAGGTTTTGAAAACACCACGGGGTGCTGAACCTACTGATTTATCATAGTATCATTAGCGATCGATAATATTTGAAATTTCACACCTCTCAATTTTATCTAAATGAATTAAAAACTTTAAATACCTACCATAAAATTAATAATATATAATAACAAAATTCAAAATTTTTCTATGATTTTATCATAAATAAAATTACTTAATGTTGATAATCCTTTAAAACTATATTTTCTTTTCAATAAATTAATAAGGACAGGACACCGATTTAATAATTTCATGGGGGGCTTTGGCCCCGCAGCCCTCGTGTACTTGGCGCCTATGTATATTATTATAATATTTTTGTCGATATATAAAATCAGAAATAAAATAACAATCCGTCGGGGGGGGGGGGGAAAAAAAAAAAATATCGGTTTTGTTTTATGGGGCCTCCCGGACGATTTATTTGATCCTGGATATTTGCGCGACCGAGAGAATAAAAAAAAAAAACACTTTTCTTTCGAAAAATATTTAGTCGTCGTAATTCAATTTTTACGCGACGTTAAAATATATTAATATATTATAAGAATCACACCCCGAGTTATAATTGTTTTTAAGTCGTTCCAGTCTTGCAGTCGCCGTATCTTTTTTGTCTTCGTGGTTCACGTCTCGCGTTTAAAAATCGTGTCGGCGAGACCTCTGGTAAAACACGAGTATAATCGTAGAAGAAACGCGCTTGGTACGTAGGTACCAACACGAAATAACAACGTATACGGCAGTGGTTCTCAATCTTTTTAGAATCGCGACCCAAATTTTCTTCCGAAAATCTATCACGACCCCTATAGTTTTACATTTACAGAATCAAAAAAGTAATTTCAAAAAACAAATACCCGTCGTAATAATTTCCGTGTAATTATTCTTATATTACTTTATACTCGTACTTCTATTACGAGTATAGTTCTATAAAACATAAATTTCATACAATCTGTATAATTAAAATACTTCTCGCGACCCCCCAAAAATTGACTCACGACCCCCTAGGGGTCGCGGCAAACAGTTTAGAAACACTGGTATACGGTATATAACACACAATTTAGGACGCCATATATCATTTTACGGTTATATTATTTATTATTATATTACAATGCGACTTTATCGTTATAACCGATATAATGTGTATTATTATTTATACGCTCGGCGTACGAAATAATAACACGCGCAGATTTATTGAAAACGTGTTATCTAAATATTCACGTCACAATATTACACGTGGCGTTACAAATGTCGTTTTGTGTACCGAAAACGAACACGTCGAGTATACGCGATTTGATCGTAAACATAATATTATAAACGGCGCCAACGAATAAAATGTAACGCGGAACCGTGGTATAAATTGTTGTTGTTGTTATTATAATGTAGGTACTCGTCACGGACGTTTTAAAAATTTCAAAAAAATATTTTTTCGTGAAACACGTTCGGGTAAAAAAAGCAATCGGCATTTTTTATTACGTTCGATTAGACGCGTTAATTCTTTGTCAACAACGGGATAATTTTTTGGAAATTTGGTCGATTACTTTTTGATTTAAAAAAAAAAAATAACTAAACGTTTGCTTATTATATAAAAGAAATTATGATCAAATATTATATTCACGTATACTTACATATAAATAACCGGTCGAAATTCAATTTCATAAATAATTTATATTTTTTTTTTATTTAAATCAGGAAATAAAATATTCGTACATTATAATTTTGATTATATTGAAATTTGCAGCGTTTGTTCTAAATCTAAATCGACGAAATAAATACATTCACCCCCGGTCAACAACCTAAACATAATCTAAATATAATCAAACGTTGTTATCATTTTTCCATACAATATATTATTACAATTATTATAAACGTATTGTTATTCCTGACAAAAAATAAGGGGCGTATAATTAAAACGTACGTAAAAATGTTTATGTTTCGTTTCGTTATGTATTAAACAGTTATTATTATTTATGTAAAAATTAAGCTTCGAACGCAGAATTTGACAATTTCAGTGTGCGTATTATTCAAACGCGTATTTTGAACATATTTTTATCTATATCATAAATTCAATTCATGCGTATTATCAGTCTTTTAGCGCATAAAGTTTACAGACCGATAAATTATCTCACAGTAATGACTCGTAATATGTATATAGAAAAAAATATTATATTTTTCATAATTTCATCGAAATAATATTACAAGAATATAATCAAGAACGAAATATTAATTCACAATTAATTGGAACTGAGTTAAGTAAAATATATTTAAGCTTCAATAAAATTTTTGCCAATTTAATTAACATTTTGTAAAATACTGTAACATAATAAGAAAAATCCATATAGGTAAATACGTTAAATATTGATTTAATGAAAAGTCAACTTTAAACACCTATTAAAAAAATTAAGACTTGAGATTTTCCTAATATTTTGGAAATACGATAAGAAATACAAGAGAGTATACTTCAATAAAATTTTCAAAAAATATCCAAATTTTTTGGTTCTTTTATCTATTTTTATTGTAAAAGTATTGAGAAATAATAAGAACAATACTAGTATGAATTATAAGATTTTCGTTTAAATTAAAAATATTAACTTTAAACAGCTATAAAAAATAAATTGAGACTTGGGATTTTTCTAATATTTTAATATCATGTTAAGTAATATGTCAGTATACTTCAGTAACATTTTAACAGATTAAAACCAGAGGCGTGCCCAGGAACAAACTTTAGGACAGGCCCAATTTAAAATAAGTTTTACATATTACAATAATAACTATCTATATTAGGTAAAAAATGAAAATTTCGTTTATTTAATAATATTATAATAAAACAGAATGTGTATTAATGTTAATTGTTAAATATTTGATTTATTTATTTAATGAATTTCACTCGTCTATTTTTTAATTTTGCAAACTCATCTATAATTTTTGTAGGATCTTTTATTAACTAAACACAAACAACAATACATCGAAACTACTAAATTCGTATATCGTATATTATATTCATTATAAAAATAATAATGTTGCTCCGTGATAATTATCGGATGATTACGACCATCGTCGTCTGACCATCGTATGAGTATACTCGTATAAATATAATTATATTTAACCCTTCGTTAGTCGCGCGATATTTTGGAACGTCAGTTGTCGTGCAGGGTATAATTGTACAACAAATTCATTTAGTGTTATAAATAGTTCAAATTAAACTTTTTTTTCTGTTTTTTCATTTTTTCATACTTTGAAATACCATGGGAATTTTAAATAATATTAACAATTTATAAAAAATTATTATCACTGTATTGTATATATTACAAAATAAGGACATTTGTATTTTAATTTAAAAAAAAAAAAAAAAATTTAAAAAAATAAATTGTTATTATCTCACATTATAAAAACAATTAAAACCTTCAAATAATAATTCTCCAAGTTAAATTTATTTGAATAACAAAAAAAATTATATAGATAGTACGTCTTAAACTTCACTTAAAAAAATAACGTTTTATTACCTTATTATAGTAAGGTATATACAGGTATGGTTATATTATATGTCAATAATCATAATAAGCAGAAATTACTATTCTAAAAATAGATCAATTTAACATTCGAATTCCAACGTCAGAACAAATAAACTATAATTAAACCATAAATTATAGGTTTGTGTCAACCAAATAGTAAAAGGCTAAAATAAATATCACCGTAATATTATAAAATTGACACAAAAGTAACGCCGTTAGTTGCGTGGGGTACATATATTTATATTATGAATCCCAGTCAACTTCGGCACGAGTATAATAATAGTATACAAATTATTAACTTAAAATAGAAAAAAAATTAATTTAGTATAACTAACTATATATTTATCAGAGGTATATAAAAATTTGGCTTATATTAATGAATATTTGTATTGTAAAACATTTTTTTAATTTAAAACCCAAAATTGTCAATTTTATCAAATATTATATACATAAAAATGAGAATTTTACGAAATATTCAAAAAAATATATTTTGTAGAAAAATAAGCGTTACAGTTAAAAATTATAACACATATATACGTAGTATATATGTGAACAACCAATAAAATTTTCAACTCTCTAACTTTAAAACTGACTGAGTTATCTTGAAATATTGAAATCGAATTCATCGAAATTTCAGTTTCCGTGAAAAATGCCGTTTTTCGTCGTTTCTTTCTGTCGCATTTGGTCAATTTTGAGAAATTCGAAAAATGAACTAAATAATGTAACAATTGGCAACTATCTACTTTACAACTGGAAAAATATGCTATTTATGAAAATCATAGCGCTATTTAGGGCAATAAAAGTGTCTTAGGTAATAGAACAAAAAAAAAAAAAAAAAAAAAAAAAACACACACACACATTGTAAAGCCAATACAATTTTGCTTCCCTCAAATTCTACAAATAAAATAAGAATATGTATTATGGAATTAAAATTTTATTATGTTTATTTGTAATCATTTAATTCTTACATACTCAAATGCTCAATACTTAGTTATAAGTTTCAAATTATACAAAATATGTATCATGTTGTTTTAATAATAATATTAATATAAAAGGCAATAAAATGATCTTATAATTTACTTTTAAATATATAATATTATTTAATATATATTATTATATTATAGGATGATTTAAAAAAAATCTCGTTTAACGTAATATTGTGACAATAATTCTTAGGTTAATTTTATTCTCTTTAACTATTATAACTTTAAGTTGTTCAAATGAGATTCATAATCAGATTACATAATCATTTATCCAATTATTAGAGTACCATTTATGGGTTATTTCACATTGGTGGAATAGTTAGCTGGTTGCTTGCTCAACACAATCTACAATTGTGTTCACCGACGACGACTTCTACAACATATCACATACGTATAGCTTAGATTACATAATTCACAATTAGAAAAGGGGCTTAAGAAATTTATTATTAGAGTATGACGTAATCGAATGTTTATATGGAAGGAGTTTTGAAAAAGAAAATTAAATAAATAATAGACAAAATTATTAGTAAAATTATACAAACATCTGAAAATATATTATATTTGCCATCTAAACACAAGAATTGTAAAGCAATAAATATTTTAGATTCTGAGAAATCGGCCAGTAATTCGCTCTGAATGGTTATTCGAATATAATTATTTATCTTTGCATTCAGTTGTAATAAAAATTCAACACTATCTTCTTTACACCTGTATCCCTTCAACACCAGTATCTATTCCCATTGTTTTTTTTTAAATTTAAACAGCTTAAAAAAATACTCATTGTAATCTTAGATAATTGTAAAATATTGAAATATAATAAGAAAAATTCATGTTAATACTTTAAATATTGATTTTACTGAAATTTCAACGTAATATCATAGTAACAAAAAATGATTCTTGCTATATTACTAATATCTTGAAAATATGTCAAGATATATTATTAATATATCAGTAACAGGATATATGAGTATGCTTTAATACAATTTCCAAAAAATGATTAATATGTACTGTAAAAGTATTGAGAAAAAATAAGAAGAATACTTACATGGATTCTAAGATTTTCGATGAAACTATATCAATATTAAAAAGATATAAAATATTTTATTGACGCTTGTTATTTTTCTAATATTTTTATATCATAAAAAATGATATGTGAGTAAATTTTAGTAAAATTTGCACACCTTAAAACCCAAAACTACCAATTTTATAAATGTTATAAACATAAAAACTAGAATTGTAAGAAATAATGTAAGTACTATATTTTGTAGAAATATTAACGCAAGGATTCCAAAATTTTACCACTACAAATATATAGCACCTATGTAAACACTGAATACCCAATGCAATTTTCAAGTGTCTAACTTTAAAATTACCTGAGTTATCGTGAAATATTGTAAATCAAATTCGTCGAAATTTGAGATTCCGCGGAAAATGCATTTTAGGAAATTTTAGGAAATTCGAAAAATGACCTAGATTTTTATCTAAGTACCAATTACATCCCTTTTACAAACGGAAATTTACTTTTAACTCTTCAATTTCTTTATATGAGATTCATAATCAGATAACATAACCATTTACCCAACTATTAAAGACCCTTATGAGTTAATTCATATTGTTGAACCAGTTAGCTGGTTGCTTGCTCAACACAATCTACAATTGTGTTCACCGACGACGACTACCACAACACATCATATAATACATAACTAGGATAGCATATACAATAATTTAATAGGGACATAATTTTTAATCAAATTTTACCAGCCTTAGGTATATGTTTTCTTTATCATCAGAACACAAGAATGGTAACGAAATCATTGTATTAGAATCTAAAATATACTCGTCATAGTAATAACATTACTACATATACCTTTCCAATGTTTTTATGCTTTTTTATATAATACATATCATACAGATACAGTATAACAAAACACCAATAAAATAATAGTTACAGAATGCCAGAAGTTATTTGTATTGTCCACTCAAGGCGAATTAGAGGGATTATAAATGAAAATATTAATGAATATCAAACATCGATAGGAATCATATCTAATATAGGATTCATATCTGATATCGAATATCCAATAAAGATGACACGACAAGGTAAAGTTGCCACTGCGCCAGGAATTCACAATATAAAAGAAAAAGTATACGTTATGATAATTATAATTTATAACTTTAATCATAAAATAACATATCTCTTTTGTGTCGTATATAATTCATAATCTACTATAAATATGTGTTTGTGAGTTCATAGTAGTAGAGCAGTATCCAGCCTAAGCAGAGTGAAAGATGGATATATATGTGACCCTTAGCGGGGAAATTCAATACGATGCCATGATAGACGAGTCAAGAAGGAAGATATTTGAGTTCAGTTTTGAGAGTATTGACATAACTACAATGGAAGCAATAATCAAGGTATGGGAAGATTTCATGAACAATATGATATGTGCAATAAAGCATACTAAGAACTTCTGCTGGGTCGGGGAGTGCTGGAAAGTTGCAGATAATATCAAGTACATGTTAGATGTGTTCAACCAGGTACTGCTTGATTTCGAAGGAAGGTTAGATGAGTTAAAGAATCAACTACATGTGTATGAAAAGAAACAGTTATTGAGAATGCCAGCTGATATTATGAGATTATTAGATAATCTAAGGTTATATATAGAGGTCCTTTATTTTAATATACAAGGGAAGAAGACAACTGCGGTAAACAGTGGAGAACACCTTAAAGATGCTCAGGCTTTGCTAAAATGTTTAAATAATCTTACATGATTTATGGAATAAAAGTTCTGTATGTTTTTCTTTTGGTTTGTTGTAAAACTGTATCTGTATATTACATTATAATTGAATGAACTAATTATGAAAAAAAATTATGGAAACATAAGAATGTTATTTATATCACTAGTTCGTTTATTTTTCAGATTCTAAAACATTTATTGCTTTACAATTCATGTGTTTAGATCTTTAGATGGTAAAAATTAGATATTTTCAGACACTGGTATAATTTTACTAATAATTTCATCTATTATTGAAATAATTTACTTTTTCAAATCTCTTTCGATTATCGCATTCGATTACGTCCTGATCTAATATAAATTAGTTTTGCCCCTTCCATAATTGTGAATTATGTAATCTAAGTTATGTGTATGTAATATTTTGTGGATGTCGTCGTCGGTGAACACAATTGTAGATTGTGTTGAGCAAGCAACCAGCTAACTAGTCCAACAATATAAATTAACCCATAATGGGCCTATAATATTTGGGAATAGAATATTATTAATATGAACAAGTATAGTATTAGTGTTATTCCTCATATACATATAATATTATATACAAAATAATTAATTAATGCAATAATGGTAGATATTTTTTTATCGACGTTAATTTCAAACATGCATTATGTATAATACTAGTATATGTTATGGAATTAAAATTATATTATTTTTATTTCAAGTTATAATCATGTTATTATTACAATCCTTTGTTATGTTTGAAAATAATAAATTATATGTATCATATTCTTTTAATAATAATTTTGATAGAATATGCAAAACAAATTATCATATAATTTATTTTTATTAATTTTTTATTTTATTTTTACTTCAGATCAATACGATGCCATGGTACAAAAGTCAGTAAGGAAGATGCATAAGTTCTCTTTTAATATTATTGTCATAACTTCCAGGGAAGCATTTATCAAAATATGGGTAGAGTACTTGAAAAATATGATATGCACAATGGAGTACACTCAGAAATTTTTCAGGGTCAGCAATTGCAGGATAGTTGCAGATATGATCAAGAATATGTCAGATAAGTTCAACAACGATCTGCTTAAGTTTGAAACAAGGTTAGTAAAGTTCAGGATGAAACTACGTGTGTATGTAAAGAATCAGACATTGATTGGCATTGATTTGAACATGCCAGCTGATCGTAAGATGATATTAGATGATATAATGTCAAATATAGAAGGCATTCATTTAAAAATTCATGAGATGAAGACAAATACAGTACAAAGAGAAGAAAATCTAAATCAGTTTGTGAAGTTTCTAGATACTCATTAATTCATTATGTCCCAGCTGTAATTTTTTTCTTTTGGTTTGTTGTAATACCGTATCTGCGTGTAACTAACATATGAAATAAACTAATTATGGAAAAAAATGATGGAATCACCAGAATGATATTTATTGTAATTGTATAACTAGTACGTTTTTTTTTTTCAAATTCTAAAACATTTATTGCTTTACAATTCTTGTGTTTAGATGGTAAATATAATAATATATTTTCAGACACTGGTAAAATTTTGCTAATGATTTCTTCTAATATTTAAATAATTTACTATTTCAAAATTCCTTCCTTAATCGCATTCGATTACGTCATACTCTAATACTAAATTTATTTTGCCCCTTTCGAAATTGTGAATTATGTAATCTAAGTTATGCATATATAATATTTTGTGGATGTTGTCGTCAGTGAACACAATTGTAGATTGTGTTGAGCAAGCAACCAGCTAACTAGTACAGAAATATGAATTAATCCATAATGGGCCTTTAATATTTGGGAATATTATTAATTTGAACAAGTATAATATTAGGATCTAGGACATTTTGGAGTGGCCGTTTTGGCGTAAGCCGTTATGGCGTGAAGTGATTTTGGCGTAAACCCGTTTTGGCGAAAAAAATATTTTATTATAAAAAAATTGATTATATTAAATACAAAAATCACAAAAATTATTTTTAATAAAAATAAAAAAATAAATATAAATAAAAATAAAAATTATTGTAGTGAGACATTATGTGAGACATTATATTAAATACAAAAATTACAAAAATCATTTTTAATAAAAATAAAAATAAAAATATAAATAAAAATAAAAATAAAAATTATTGTAGTGAGACATTATGTGCAATGCCCCTCAAATATGTTAATATGTCTCTAGTATTTATCTCTTTAACTATTTTTAATATTCTTTTGTCCGTGTCGATATATTTTTTTAATTTTTTTGGTGGACTTCTTCTTGATTCCAATTGAAATTATTATTAAAATTATTTAAAGGAAATTTTAGTAAGTACATATTTGAATTAAATAATTTTTTCGCCAAAACGGGTTTACGCCAAAATCACTTCACGCCAAAACGGGTTTACGCCAAAATGGCAAAATCACTTAACGCCATAACGGTTTACGCCAAAACGGCCACGCCAAAACGGCCACGCCAAAATGTCCCATTTCGATAATATTAGTGTTATCCTCATATACCTATAATATTATATACAAAATAATTAATTAATGCAATAATGGTAGATATTTTTTTTATCGACGTTAATTTCAAACATGCATTATATATAATACTAGTATATGTTATGGAATTAAAATTATATTATTTTTATTTCAAGTTATAATCATTTTATTATTACAATCCTTAGTTAGGTTTGAAAATAATAAATTATATGTATCATATTCTTTTAATAATAATTTTGATATAAAATTCAAACCAAATTATCATATATTTTTAATTATCAAAAATTTATTTATATAATTTTTTATTTTCTCTTTACTTCATCTTCATCTATAGTATTTTTCAAATCATAATTATAAATTTTATCAAATTCTCGTTTAACGTTATTACGTATAAATTAATAAAAATAAATAAAATAAAATAAATTATTATCACAATATAATATATATAATTTATAGGTTAACTTTTCGCACCAAAAATTATAAACTTGTAATTTGTTCAAATGGCATTCATATTGAAATCATGTAATCATTTACCCAACTATTAGAGGCCCACTATGGGTTGTTTCATATTCGTGGACTAGTCAGTTGGTAGATTGCTCAACCCTATATAATATACATACAATTGTGTTCATCAACGACGAACATCACAATATATCATATAAAGCTTATCTAAAATAATGTACCGTGGTCAGGCCGGAGGCAATTAAGAAATATTTAATTGTACCACCTCGCGCTTTCGCCACGTGAAATAAGAAATAACACCCACAAACACATAATTTATTATTATTTTTATATTTATTAGACGTATTTATAAAAGTATAATATATTTTATAACATTTAATTGTAACAATACACAAATTATCTACTAGTGTCCTACTATAGTTCGATTTATCAGCTATATGTTTTAATTATGTCTTATGTAATAGACTAATAGGGTATATTATAGTATTGTGTTCAGTATTATTTTTAAGTCGTATTTCATAAAATTATATTTCGGATTTTTAAAATGTCCAAGCATTATGTATTTTCTATTTCGGCCAAATGATTGTCGACGTATTTAATGTCGGCTCATTGTACTACACCCGTAATGAGAAAGAGCGTGTGGTATGTCGAAGAGGGGGTGTGACCAATGCTAACTGTTTGACTGCGCTCCAGGAAGAAATACTGTGGCAGCATCCCGGAATATAATAAAGATAATAAATAAATATAATTTTTTTTCAGCTGTAAATAGGTATAATTTTACTTATAATTTCATCTAATATTTAATAATATCTTTTTCAATACTCCTTTAATAATCGAATTCGAATACCTCATACTCTAATAATATATTTAGTTTGCCCCCTTTAAAATTGAGCATTATATAATAAGTAATCTAATGTGTAATCTAAGTAATGCGTATGTGAAATAAAATATTTTACATAATAAAATGTAATATTTTGACAATAAATCATAGGTTAATTTTTTGTTCTTTAATTTTAGATTCTGAGCGAAGCGAAGAATGTATTGGTTTTACAATGATGTGTGATTATTTTTTGTTTTTTTTTTTATGTCTGTGTACAAAAATACTACCCGAAATAATGCTCCGATTTTCACGAATAGGGTATGTTTCCGGTAGAAAAGTGAACGTAGTTGGTACTTTACTTAGGTCATTTTTTGAATTTCTCAAAATTGACGCTATGCGGTAGAAAAAACGGCGAAAAAATGACGAAAAAACTGCATTTTTCGCGAAAAATGAAATTTCGACGAATTCGATTTCTATATTTCACGATAACTCAAGCAATTTTTAAGATAGAGACCTGAAATTTTTTTTGGATGTTCACATAGCTACTATATATATGTGGTATAATTTTGGAACCGTTACATTAATTTTTCTCCAAAATATAGGACTTTGAATATTTCGTAAAATTCACGTTTTTACGTATATAATGTGTGATAAAATTGTCAATTTTGGGTATTTTAGTCTGAAAATTTTACTGAAGTATACTTACATATTACTTAACATCATACTAAAATATTAGAAAAATCCATTGTCAAATTTTTTTTTTATAGCCGTTTTAAGTTGATATTTTTAGGAAAACGAAAATCTTAGAATCCATACGTATAAATATTCTGAAAACACTTTCACTACACGAAATAACCCTTCCATTTTCACCAATAGCTAGTCCCAGATAATTCATCCTGAATACGTGCTTGTTTATTTGAGTCATTTTTCGAATTTCTCAAAATTGACTATAGGCGGTAGAAAAAACGAAATTTTGACGAATTCAATTTATATATTTCACGATAACTCGGGCAATTTTTAAGTTAGAGACTTGATAATTTTTTGGGTGTTCACATAGCTATTATATATATGTGGTAAAATTTTGGAACCGTTTTTAAATTTTTTTACTAAAACTTATAGCTGTTTTAAGTTGATATTTTTAGTTCAAACGAAAATTATAATCTGACTGAACTTCGCTCAGAATCGTTTTTTCGAATGCAATGGTTTATCATTGCATTCAAATTCTAAGTAAAATTAAACGCTATGATCCGCACACCTGTATCCTGTGCGGCAGGAGTATCAGCTCATCTTTTTTTTAAACCTTTATTTTGTTCATAAAGGATACATAATCAGAAGACATAATCATTTACCAATTATTAGAGGACCATTATGGGTTATTTTATATTGGAGGACTAGTTAGCTGGTTGCTTGCTCAACACAATCTACAATTGTGTTCACCGACGACGACTACCACACCACACCATATAATGCATATCTATTATTGAATATACACCAATTTAAAATGGGCAAAATTATTAGTCAAATTATACCAGCGTTGGGTATTTCTTTTATTTATCATCTAAACCTCTAAACACAATAATTGTAACGAAATCAATGTTTTAGAATCTAAAAAATACACGTACTAGTAATGTGATTAGTACATATGTAATTCTGATGTTTTCATGATTTTTTCCATAATGACTAACTTACAGATACAGTATAACAAAACACCAATAAAATAATTACGGAATGTCTGAAGTTATTTGTATTGTCCACTCAAGGCGAATTAGATGGATTATAAATGAAAATATTAATGAATATCAATAATCGATAGGAATCATATCTAATATCGAATATCGGATAAGGATGACACGACAAGGTAAAGTTGCCACTGCGCCAAGAATTCACAATATAAAAGAAAAATTATACGTTATGATAATTATAATTTATAACTTTAATCATAAAATAACATATCTCTTTTGTGTCGTATATATTTCATAATCTACTATAAATTTGTGTTTGTGAGTTCATAGTAGTAGAGTAGTCTCCAGCCTAAGCAGAGTGAAAGATGGATTCTATAGTATATGTGACCCATAGCGGGGAAATTCAATACGATGCCATGATAGATGAGTTAATAAGGAAGATATTTGAGATCAGTTTTGAGAGTATTGACATAACTACAAAGGAAGCAATAATCAAGGTATGGGAAGATTTCATGCACAATATGATATGTCGAATGGAGCAAACTAAGAACTTCTGCAGGGTCAGTGATTGCTGGAAAGCTGCAGATAGTATCAAGGACTTGTTAGATGTGTTCAACAAGGAACTGCTTGATTTCGAAAGAAGGTTAGATGAGTTAAATAATCAACTACATGTGTATGAATGGAAACATTTATTGAGAATGCCAGCTGATATTATGATATTATTAGATAATCTAAGGTTATATATAGAGGTCCTTTATTTCAATATACAAGGGAAGAAGACAACTGCAGTAAACCGTGGAGAACACCTTAAAGATGGTCAGGCTTTGCTAAAATGTTTAAATAATCTTATATGATTTATGGAATAAAAGTTCTGTATGTTTTTCTTTTGGTTTGTTGTAAAACTGTATCTGTATATTACATTATAATGGAATAAACTAATTATGAAAAAAAAAATTATGGAAACATCAGAATGTTATTTGTAGTAATTGTATTACTAGTACGTTTATTTTTCAGATTCTAAAACATTTATTGCTTTACAATTCTTGTGTTTAGATGGTATATTATATCATTGTAGATATAATATTTTCAGACGCTGGTATAATTTTGTTAATAACTTTTTCTATTATACAAATAATTTCCTTATCAAAACTCTTTCAATAAATGCATTCGATTACTTCATACTCTTATATTATATTATTATTTTGCCTCTTTTAAAATTATTCATTATGTAATCTATGCTATGCGTAAGCTATATTTTGCGGAAGTCGTCGTCGGTGAACACAATTGTAGATTGTGTTGAGCAAGCAACCAGCTAACTAGTTTAACAATATGAAATAACCCATAATGGGCCTCTAATAGTTTGGTAAATGATTATGTAATTTGATTATGAATATCATATGAAGAATTTTAAGTTTTAATAGTTAAAGAGCAAAAAATAACCATATAAATTAATGTCACAATATGATGGCCGTATGCAAGAAGGGTTCAAACCCTCCCCGAAAATTTTTCATCATTATGATATTTAAAAAAAAATAATAAGGTTTTTACTAATCATACTAGGTATATAACTATATAAGTAAAATAATTAAAATATTATACGTCAAAATAGCGCACGTGTATACCGGGCCATAAAACTAATATTTAATGTTAAAATTATCTACAATTTTAAAGTTTATTGGTTTTATTTAGTAATAAATAAGAAAAATGTCATTATTACTATATGTACCTGCAGATAACTAAATATGCCATCTGCGTGTCATATTATACTGAAAATTGAAACGAAATAAAATTTTAATTTCGTTATACTTTTATCGATATACTTTATATTATTTGAGAAGTGGAGATACGAGTATAATATTAATAAAAAAATATTAGATTAGGTAGGTATTAACTAGAATTTCAAAATCATTCAGAAAATTATTATTATACAATTGAGTAAATTCATTTAAAAAATATAAAAAATTAAGTAAATATTAAATTAAATGTTTTTTTTATCAAAATTATATAATTATAAAATAAATAAATAAAAATTATAAAATACCATGTTTCTATTAATAACTTATAATTTATAAAAAAAAAGTTTATTTAATTTAATAAATCACATCATATTTTGATATGGCCTATGACTTATACAGGTATTATAATATTATTTATAATCTACTATTATAAAATAAAAGTTATCAGTGTCTTTTCTTCCAAACCATTTTTTCCTTATTTTTATTATATAAATTCTCGGGCGAGTCGTACGTCTTCGAAATTAGCACATTTCGCGGTCAACTTTTTATTTTCCTTCTATTAAAATCGGTTTCGTAATTTTTTACCAGAAACCTTTTTTTAAATCGCCTTTTTTAACTGTTCCCTTAGTTTTTCCATGGCCGGGTTTCCTTCTATTCGTGATAACGGGCCGTCCGTCGTCCGACCGACGAGCCTACCTTGCGCTCGCCGCTCCCGAAAACCCATAAACGCCTACCTCTCTCTCGCTACCGATCAAAAATTTCGCGCCGTAATAATATTCGACGTGATATTTTACGTTTTCACCCGTCTTTTTTATCCCTTTATCCCTATGAGACGGTAGTTTTTTCGCGTTTAAAATTCGTTAATACCCTTTTACCGAAGTTCTCGGTCCAAATTAATTTTTTTCCGTTCGTACATTTCGCGCCGCCGTCGTTCGCCGTAGGTACCGTAACGGAGTCGTTTTTCGCGGCCCGATCGCTATTTTTCGTTTATTTTTCATTCGATAAACGTCGAAAACGGTATCCTGACCCTTCATAGTCGGGTTTCCGACCGTTACGCCCGATATTTCGCCGTAAAGGTCTCCACACACTGCCGCGGTGGCGGTGGCGGTGGCGGTAAAATGATATACACGTATTTGATACTAGACCTACACACCGGCGCGGTGAAATCGGCGGTGAATATCGCGGTACATTACCGCGGCGGAAAATTGTGTCCGGACCAATTTCACCGCCGCGGTGACAGCTATATTATTATTATTATATTATATTAATATAATATCTATATGTATTTTTCCGTATATTATATTATAATTCTGCCAAAGTTTCATATAAGGTAATATACAGGGCTGGATTTGGGGGTGTGGTGGTACGCGGGGAGGGGGGGGTACCTCTTAGATTTTTTTTAGCGTACCCCTACTATTTATTATATACATACAATGTATTTTGTATTTTTATTTAATATACAATGTATTTTGTAATAATAAACATTTAATTACAATTTGTGACTAAAAACCAATGATTTTAAATTTATAATACAATATTATATATTATATATTGTACATATGTCACCGCCACCGCCACCGCTGTGATGTGCGCGATCGTTACCGCCACCGCTACCGCCACCGCTACCGCTACCGCCACCGCCACCGCCACCGCGGCAGTGTGTGGAGACCTTAATTCGAGAATTTTTCGATATCGCGAAACACTTTAAATATACCGATTTTCGACGATTATTCAAGCGGCCACCGTGGCGCACTCGATAGGTAGGAATTAGGCGTTAGTTTAGGGACCGGTTAGGTAGGTTTTCTTACGGCAGATATCACGGCCGCCGCCCCCAGCTCGGTTACCCGACCAGACCGGGTTCGAATCCCGATCCGTCGGCGGCGGCGCGCGTTCGGTTTTTTGCATTAATTTTTTTTTTCGTTAATCTTCCGGCGCACTCTTATACGCGCGTGCGCATTAAGCGCCGGTCGTCCGATGTCCGAACCGTCCGCGTATGCCCGTTACGCGACCGTATTACCGACGGAATTGTATTATCGCCGCCCGATTTCGACCGTAATAAATAATAATATATATTATTACGAGTAATTATTTTTTTTTTACATTAAAATACTTATATTTTAATTTAACCCTATTTTAATTTATTATACCCTTGATATTATATACTCCGTTTTTTTTTTGACCGTATCTAAATACTTATATTAATTGTTATACACTATATCGATATGTCACCGATTAAATTTCTACGTATCGATTCTCGACTCTGTACAATTATACGTATGATTTATATACAAATCGTGGTCGTTGGCTTATATTATAAACGATAATTGTTCGAACCCATACGTTGTTACGGTTAAAAAATATAGTACGGGTGCTACCGGTATTACACTGTCGGCTATGGTGGTGGTAAAACTTTTCACGCGAATTTTCTGTATTCCACTGAAACCCGACCGGGGTAAGTGAGTGCGCCGAAGGCGTACTCCGCGTGGTAGGACTACCGTGATCGGTCAAAGACTGTTCACCCGAAGAGAGTGTAAATAGGACCACTAGATTGCGAACGCCCTTCAATCCGCCGGAGGCGGATAAAATACTTTAATCATTATATCCGATAAAGATCTACTTCCGCCGGGCTCAATGTAGTATGTACCCGAACACTATGGTGGCGGAAAAGCTATGGTGGTGGTAAAGCTTTTCACCCACACCAGTATTCCACTGGCAGCTATGGTGGTGGTAAAGCTTTTCACCCTCACCAGTATTACACTGGCGGCTATGGTGGTGGTAAAACTTTTCACGCGAACCTTTTGTATTCCACTGAAACCCGACCGGGGTAAGTGAGTGTGCCGAAGGCGTACTCCGCGTGGTGGGACTACCGTGATCGGTCAAAGACTATTCACCCGAAAATGGTGTAAATAGGACCACTAGATTGCGAACGCCCTTCAATACGCCGGAGGCGGATAAAATACTCTAATCATTATATCCGATAAAGATCTACTTCCGCCGGGATCAATGTAGTATGTACCCGAACACTATGGTAGCGGAAAAGCTATGGTGGTGGTAAAGCTTTTCACCCTCACCAGTATTCCACTGGCAGCTATGGTGGTGGTAAAGCTTTTCACGCGAACCTGTATCCAAGGACAGCTAGTCTTATATAATAAAAAAATACTTGGCCGGTATCTTTTCTTCCAACGGTTTTTTTCCTTATTTTTATTATATAAATTCTCCGGTGAGTCGTACGTCTTCGAAATTTGCACATTTCGCGGTCAACTTTTTATTTTCCTTCTATTAATATCGGTTTCGTAATTTTTCACGCGAAACTTTTTTTTAAATCGCCTTTTTTAACTTTTAGCTAATTATTTAACTGTCCATGAGCCGTTGCCATGCCAACCTTTCTCTCGCCGATCCCGTGATAAGCCGGCCGACGAGCGCACCTTTCGGCCTATACTGTCGAAAATTTACGTTTTCGGACAACGCTGATAACCGACCGCCGAATCTGTTATCTGTGCGTTTCTATGATAAACGTCCGAAAACGGTTCGTCGAGCCCACCACTCTTGCCCTGCCATTGACAATTTCGCGCCGTATTATTATTTTTATTTATGCGTGTGAAGATAGCTCCGTAGAAACTTAGCACGTTACCATTGATAAGAAAATGGTTTAAACCATGTATATTATGTCACGTATAAAAGAAATATTAAGGGGTATCTACAATATAAATGACAATAATTTATATAATAGACAAATATAAATAAATAATAAATATATATATAATATAATATATATATATAATAATAATATATATACGTAATAAATATACGTAAATATTAAATATATCATATTTCAATATAAGTGTGATTAAATTCTGCAATTAATGCAATTAAATGCTTTAATGAAACCCCCCTCTTTAAAAATTAATGCTAGATATGGCCATGCATAATATTATGTTAATCAGTAATTTATTAATATTATTCATTCTGAAGTAAAAAATACTATAGAAAATGTAAATGGGACTAATACATCTTATAGAATATAATTATTAAGAAATGAGGAAATGTTGATTGTTTTCTTACCTACCTAGAATTTAAACAAAACTAAATTATGTGATAATTTTGTATTCGATTAATATCGATAATACTATTAAAATAACATGATACATATTTTGTATTATTTTTAAATCTTAAACTTTTTAATAATAAAATGATTATATCTTGAAATAGTTATAATATAATATTTATTCCATAATATATATCAAATTTTATTTATTGACTACTAAAAATGCAAGAAAGGGATAAAGGTATAAAGATGATAGTTATAGTTTTAAGTATTGACTTGTGGACAATATATTTAAATAAATAAAAACCCAAATCCACAAAAAATTTACTTTTATTTTAAACAAATACGTATTTCGGTAACAAAGTTGCCATCATCAGTGCAAAACACAGACTGACCATCTGTTAGTTATGTTCGTTGGCGATAAAATATAAAAAAAAAAATAATAATATTAATAAAATAAAATAAATAACACTATTATTTGCAACGCCGTTGTTCTTCCTTGAATATCGGTTAGTTTCTATACATAATAATATAACTCGAAATGAATATACTCGTAAATATCGTTATTTTAGATGTTGAGAGAAGTGAACCTAACCAATCTAAAAACCCAAAACTGCCAATTTTATTAATCATCTCAAAAACGAGAATTAATATTCTGTCCTATATTTTGTAGAAAAATTCCAAAATTTTATCACATATATACCTGTGTAGTACCTATGTGATCACCAATAAGATTTTCAAGGCTCTAAATTTAAAATTGCCTGAGTTATCATACTATTTTGAAATCGAAAATTCGTCGAAATGTCAGCTTTCATAAAAAATGCCGTTTTAGATTCTGAGCATAGCGAAGAATGTATTTGTTTTACAATTATGTGTGGCTTCTTTTTTTTTTTATGTCTGTCGTCTGAAGACACGTTTAATACCCTAAGTTTCTTAGTTCAATATAGATCCCTTGTCACCTAAATACCCATATCTGACAGAAATTCGCAAAAGTAATAATTATTAATAATCAAATAAAACATAAATTTTTTTTATATTTATTATTCTTATATTATAATTTAATTTACATATAGGTACTTATAAATTATAAGTTATAATATAAATTTGTATTTAAATTATTTAGGCATTATATATATAATAATTATTATAAATAAACATAGGTATATAATTAGGAAATAGTAAGATTATTTTAAATACTATGTTTTTTTATAATATTTATATACAATGGTAAATTAACGATATAAAGTAAAAGACGTGAATATTACCTTATCGTTTTTATTATATTTTATTGTTGTGTATCAAAATAATAATCTTATACTCGTCTACATCAGTGTACTCAATTACATCGACGACGACACATTACATTTTGTTTAATATTTTAATGTTTTATTTGACTATTAATAATTATTACTTTCACGCCCAAATTTACATGCGCCCAAATTGTAATACGTCAAATAGTGATGCGTCGAAATGACCACGTCTATTTGACGCGCGTCGAAATTTCCGCAACGAAACGACGGGTCACCATTAAAATTAAACACTATGATATGCACACCTATAATATTCCTGCGGCAGGAGAATCAGCTCTTCTTATTTATACTTGAAACAGATACAAAAAAAAAAAAAAAAAAAAAAAAAAAAGGTAAATGTAATAATTTACAATTAATTCGAACTGAGTTAAGTAAAATATATTTAACTATTTAAGCATCAATAAAATTATCAACATGTTTAAAAAATTTGTGTCAATTTTCTTTAACATAATTGTAAAATATTGTAATATAATAAGAAAAATCTATATAAATAGTAAATACTATATGAAATTTCAACTTTAAACACCTATTAAAAAAAATTGAGACTTGAGATTTTCCTAATATTTTGATATAATATTAAGTAATATGTCAGAATACTTCAGTAAAATTTTAACACCTTAAAACACAAAACTGTCAATTTTATCAGACATTATACACATAACAACTATAATTTTACGAAATATTCAAAAAAATATATTTTGTAAGAAATTAACTTAACAAATACAAAATTGCATGTCACATATTAATATAGTATCTATTTGAACACCAAATAAAATTTCTAATCTCTAACTTCAAAACAGTATGAGTTATCATGAAATATTGAAATCTAATTCTTCAAAATTTCAGTTTTCATGAAAAATGCAGTTTCACTATCGCATAAGGGACAATTGAGAGAAATTCGAAAGTGACTTAAATAGAGTACTAAGACCAACTACATCCAATTTCCAACGGCAAAACATATGCTATTTGTAAAAATCGGAACATTATTTTGGGTAATAGAAGTGTCTTTGGGCATAAAAACAAACAAAGATCGATATAAAACCAATACAATTTTCGCTTCGTTAAAAGACTAAAAAAAAATATTCGAGTATATATATTATAGAATTAAAATTATATTATTTTTATTTCAATTTGTACTCATTAAACTCTTACAACGCTTATTTATAGGTTTAAAAATTATACAAAATATGAATCATGTTATTTAATAACAATATTGATGTAAAACGCAAACAAAATTATCTTCTAATTTACTTATACCTATATAAGTAAACCTAGTTTACCTATATAATATTTTTTAATATACTCGTACATTATTATATCG
The DNA here is from genome assembly GCA_021307375.1 of Tetraneura akinire. Lineage (NCBI taxonomy): Eukaryota > Metazoa > Arthropoda > Insecta > Hemiptera > Aphididae > Tetraneura > Tetraneura akinire. The sequence continues at coordinate 16,436,552 of JAIUCT010000008.1, read as the reverse complement.
TACAATGATTTAAAAATATACTCGTTTAATGGAATATTGTTACAATAATTCATAGGTTGATTCTTTGCTCATTAACTATTAAACCTTTAATTTGTTCAAAGGAGATTCATAATTAGGTTACATAATCTTTTACACAACTATTAGAAGACCATTATAGGTTATTAGTAATAACTTATTACATATTGGTGGACTAGTTAGCTGGTTGCTTGCTCAACACAATCTACAATATTGTGTTCACCGACGACGACTACATAACGCATATAAATGATTGCATATACACCAATTTAAAAGGGACAAAATTATTAGTCAAATTACACCCAGCGTTAGGTATATATTTTCTTTATTGTTTAAACACAAGAATTGTAACGAAATCAATGTTTTAGAATCTAAAAAATATACGTACTAGCAATACAATTACTAAATATACCATTCTGATGTTTCTAAGATTTTTTCCATAATAACTAACATACAGATACATTATGACAAGGCAACAATAAAATAATTATAATATGCTTAAGTTCTTTGTATTGTGACCCTAAAGAATTGTAAAGCAATAAATGTTTTAGATTCGGAAAAATAAACGTACTAGTAATACAATTACTATAAATAACATTCTGATGTCTTCATCATTTGTTTTCCATAATTAGTTTATTTCATATGTTAGTTACACGCAGATACGGTATTACAACAAACCAAAAGAAAAAAATTACAGCTGGGACATAATGAATTAATGAGTATCTAGAAACTCCACAAACTGATTTAGATTTTCTTCTCTTTGTACTGTATTTGTCTTCATCTCATGAATTTTTAAATGAATGCCTTCTATATTTGACATTATATCATCTAATATCATCTTACGATCAGCTGGCATGTTCAAATCAATGCCAATCAATGTCTGATTATTTTCATCCACACGTAGTTTCATCCTGAACTTTACTAACCTTTTTTCAAACTTAAGCAGATCGTTGTTGAACTTATCTGACATATTCTTGATCATATCTGCAACTATCCTGCAATTGCTGACCCTGAAAAATTTCTGAGTGTACTCCATTGTGCATATCATATTTTTCAAGTACTCTACCCATATTTTGATAAATGCTTCCATGGAAGTTATGACAATAATATTAAAATAGAACTTATGCATCTTCCTTACTGACTTTTGTACCATGTCATCGTATTGATCTTCCTTGCTAAGGCACTCATATAACATATCCATCTTTCACTCTGTTTATGCTGAAGACTGCACTACTACTCTAACCTCACAAACCCATATTTATAGTGAATTTTAAAGCATATTCTCCGCAATAGAGATATGTTATCTTACTATTTTAAAGTTATTCCACTTGACAATAATTGTAAAGTATAATTATCTTAACGTAAACTTTTTCTTCATCTTGTGGAATCCTGGCGCAGTGGGAACTTTATCATCTTGTTGTGTCATCCTTATCCGATATTCGATATCAGGTCTGAATCCGTGTCATTTCTTGATATTCATTACTAATTAAATTTATAATCCTTCTAATTCTTCTTGAGCGCACAATACAAATCACTTAAGCTTAATGAATTCTGTTATTACTTTATTATTGGTGTTTTGTTATACTGTATCTGTATGTTATTTATTATGGAAAAAATTATAGAAATATCAGAATTATATATAAACTAATCATATTACTAGTACGTGTATTTTTTAGATTCTAAAACATTGATTTCGTTACAATTATTGTGTTTAGAGGTTTAGATGATAAATAAAAGAAATACCCAACGCTGGTATAATTTGACTAATAATTTTGCCCCTTTTAAATTGGTGTATATTCAATAATAGATATGCATTATATGGTGTGGTGTGGTAGTCGTCGTCGGTGAACACAATTGTAGATTGTGTTGAGCAAGCAACCAGCTAACTAGTACAATAATATGAAATATTCCATAATGGTTATGAATCTCATTTCAACAAATTTAATGTTTAAAAGTTAAAGAGCTATTAATATTAACCAAATGAATTATTGTCACAATATTACGTTAAACGGGAATTTTTAAATCATCGTATAATATAATAATAATCTTTCTTCTTTCTACTATATTTCTACTTCTCTACTATAATAAAATAATAATTATCACCGTCTTTTCTTCCAGACCTTTTTTCCCTTATAATTAAGCTTAAGAAATTCTGTTATTATTTTATTGGTGTTTTGTGATACTATATCAGTATGATAGTTATTGTAAAAAATATCACAAAAATTTTAGAAAGGTATATGTAGTAATTGTATTATTATGACGAGTATTTCTTAGAATCTAATATATTGATTTCGTTACAATTATTGTGTTTAGATGATAAAGAAAACTTATACCTAACGCTGGTATAATTTGATTAAAAATTATGCCCCTATCAAATTGTTGTATATGCAATCCTAGATATGCATTATATGATGTGTTGTGGTAGTCGTCGTCGGTGAACACAATTGTAAATTGTGTTGAGCAAGCAACCAGCTAACTATCCAGACAGCAATAGAATATTTTACAGATGTGTTATCAATATTTCCTATGCACATAAAGATATTTTAAAAATATATTTTTAATATGTGAATTAAGTGTTTACAATATTGCTGAAACATTATGACAATGATTCGTGGCAGGAATTTCAATATTGTAGCATTGTGTTTTTCAAACATTTAAGCAACATTAGCAAAACACATTTTTAAAATATATTTTTAGTAATATTTCATAAATGTATTACTTGATATATGAGTAAAATATTAATTAAAATATATTTTAAAAATGTTTTTAATAAATCTGAATAAATATTTATATTTATTTACATTTAAACCACAAGTAATGATCAAGAGATGCATAACATTTACAGACTCCCAAATTATACATTTCTTTAAATAATAGTGTTTCGTATTTATTCGTAGATCTACTACACAAGTGATGCTCATTAAACAGCTAATATAGTTAACACCAACAAATTCACTATCACAGTTATTGACTTATTGTGTAGCCTTTTGTCATTTTTTTGTGCCCCTTCCATACCATGCATGTCATATAGTATTAATGTTATATTAGTAATATTTCAGTATACACTTATTATAGACCAACTTTTTTAATTACCATTATCATTATATATAATATAGCCCATTTAAAATCTCAAACTATAAGTTTACAATATGCTTAAAATATATACAACCTCTTAATAATTTATTAATTTTAAATTTATTTTAAATCATTTAAACAATACATTTTATGATATTACAAAGTTTCTTTATCAACATTATCTTTGTTTTTTTTTAAACGATTTGGGGCTTGAGCCATCCACTTGCTTATTGTGAGTGCGATTTCCATTTCAGGAATGTCTTTAAACTTTGAACGCCATACAGCATCTAATAACAATAAAATGATGAAATTATAAATAAATAATATATACTAGGAAGATATAAAAATACAATTAATTCACCAAAAATTATTTTGCAAGATCGCAAAGTAGAAAATTTGTTTTTGCCTTTGAAACCAATGTAAGAATAATTGCGTAACCAATTGTCTTTAAATAATTTTTGCATCATGCGCCTTACAGTTTCTGGAATTGTTTTTCCAACTAAAAGAGATAATTCCAAAACCTGCAACATAAGTAAATATGATGAAAATGATTAAAGATGTAAATTAAATATTAATACTTACAACTTTATCTCTATGAGTAGGATTTTCAAGAAATAACTCAAAATGTTGTAGAGTTTCATCAATAGATATAGGGATGTTTTCATTGTTTACTAAAACATTAATATCAGTTAAATCTGTATTTCTTGTCACGCCTTGTTCTAAAATATTGTTTATATTTTCGAGCATTTTTTTATTAGATTCAGTTATATATGACAAATGTTTAATATCATATTTTAAATTTGTTAATGACGTTTTTATAAATTCATCATCAAATCCTTAAAAAAATAAAAAAATGTAAGTCAGCAGTAAATGTATATATACATTACATTTAAATCACAATATTTAAATACACAAGTAATTATAGTTATAAATAATATAATATAATTAGATAATAATATAGGTATTATAATATAATATATAATAAACAAAAATTGTATTGTTATATATTTGGGAAAGTTAATAAATTATTATAATTTTGTTGTCTTATCTTTTTTAATATAATATTTATGTAGAATGCGAAGAAGATTTAAAGTATACTTTTATTTTATTTTAGTACAAGTAGAGGATTAGAGCAAAAATATATAATATATAAAAATATATAATTTTTTAAAGCTAAGATTAAAAGAAATCTTTACTATGACATTTCTTACGTACATTAAATTGTATTAATAAAATAATTGTTAAATAATTTTTTAATTTATTATTTATTATTAATATTAAATTTATGCTAATTTACTTGAAACTTTAGGTTGAGATTTCAATTTTTCTATATCCATACCACCTTCAGACATAAAAAGCCGTTTTTTAACTTTATTCATACCAGCCGGAGTTTGACCATTATTTAAAATTTGAGTGTCATCAGTTACTTTTGCTGTAGACACTTTCCAAAAAGCAGATGGACTTTTTATAATATCTAATTCCTCATCTAAAAATTAATGTTAGTTATTGCTTTTAATATAATGTAGTATAGATTAATACGGGTCATAAGAAAAACTAACTCATTTTATTTTTATCCAGATTAGAAGGCTCATATGTTCTATCAATATCACTATTATCTTCATCATCAATGTTTTGATCACTTTCATCTATGCAGATGACAAACAAGAATAAAATAATAAAAAATATAAATAAAAACAAATACAAATACATTTTTTTCCATATAGTAATAAAATACCTGACAAAATTTGAGGCTCGGTAGATTTTATATTTTGGTTCCTTTTGATAATGGTTGTGTTTGCATGATTGTTAGATTTATTTTTATAAGCACGGGTACTAAAATTTTCATGATTGTCATTTCCTGCTATAACCATATATTAACCAATAAATATGTATAATGATTAAATAACATACATAAATATATTAAACAGCTTTTAATAAGGTTGTAATAACAGAAATTGTAACACAATATTATAATATATTATTAAAGGTACCTGACAAAACATGCCGACTAAATTTCATAGTTTGTTTTTTTTTGTCAATGATTGTATCTGGCTGGGTGGCATTATTTACAATTTCATCATCATTATCTAACCAACAGAAAATCAATAATTAGATATACATTGTATATAAATACACCATTGGCATGAACAGTTCTAAATTCAGAGGCAGCATAAAATAAATTTGGCCCATAATTTCACTTATTTTATAGTTTTTTTTTCAAGTATCAAAATTATAATTGTTAGTTGTTTTAAAAAAAAAATTCTAAATTTAAAATTGATTTAGGTATGAAAATTTAATTTATCAGTGCTAAAATTCAATTATAATTAGCAGCTCAAAAAAAGATTTGCATAGATGCATCTGCTACCATCTGGATTGTACACACAGAAATATAAATAATAAAAATATGAATTAACAATATGTAATGTATAAATGAGAAAACATTAAAAAAAAAAAACACATTATTATAGATACCTGAGAAAACCGGAGGAGAAGTTGATTTAATAAGTTTATTATTGAAGCGGTTGTTAGACTGACTTTCTTCAGCTGATGATAAGTCTGATGTCAATTGAGCTTTTTTTGCTTTGTTTTTAGCATCAATGTAGGATTCTAAAAGTTAAAATACTTAGGTTTAATACATATATTTTAAATGTTCGGCAAATTTTAGCAATTAGCTAAGTAATTTTAGAAGACAATTATTGTCAAAAGTACTGACTAATAGGATTTTTAGTGTAGATTTTTCTTGCTTTAAAAAAATCATAATCAAATTTATTTGGAATTGATCTTCTTTCTAGTAATAATGTTGCATTTTTAGTGGATTTTTTAGGCCAAGCGCAAAAACCATTTTTCCACCAATGGCTGGGGACTGCAGTAACTGAGTTATCATCAGTGAAATTGACAATTGACCACATAATATTATATATTATTATAGGACTTCTGAAACAAGACATAAATTATAGGTATAATTTATACCTAATTAAAAATTTAAATAATAATTTATTTTAAAGCAAACTATTCATCATGCATTAAACTATCTAACTTTTATATAGATATACATATTTTACTTAAATTATATATATACCTATATATTATAACTACTTGTATAATTTTAAAATATAACTAAGAAAATAATCAGAAACAGTAACCAATATGTAATTATAATATAAAATTTATAATACCTATAGGTACCTAATATTAGCAATAAGCAGAATAAATTAGGTAGGTATGTTAAAAATGTATTATTCAAGCAGTGCTTACAATATAATTTAATTGATTAAAAAAGAAATACCTAATTACAAATTACACGGGTATAATTATTTTTCTATTTTGAGCAGTTGACAGTAATAAATATTTTTATATATTATATAATATATTATACAATATGCATACCTATTATTATTGTTGAATACTTGCACATCATAAAACAACTGCAGATTAAAAGTTAGAATTGTTACACAAAAATAACATCATTTACAAAATTGGAAGTAATAAAAATGAAAAAGTACTTAAGCGATAAAAATTATATAATATACTATTATAACTATATTATAAGGAAACATAATATTTCCGAGTAGGTACTTCTGATTATAAAAAAATATTGGAAATGAATTTATAAAACTAATTATTAATATTGAAATGATTGAAACATATTAAAATTATAAGTAATAAAACTAATTATAATATTAAACAAATAAATTACTAATTTAAAAGAATATCTATGAATGTAAAATTGGAATAGTAATAATTTGATTATTAAAATAAAAAACTATCATTTTTTTTGTAATATCAGATATTTTCCACCACATTAGGTTGTCGGATAGGTCACTTAATTTAAATATATTTAATTTTACGGATTGAATTGGCTTATTATACAATGGTTGTTTATTTTTAAACATATATCCAATTATCACTGGATCTTCAGAAAGAATAGAATAAGCAATATTTTCCACTTGAACAATATCACCTTGAGAAGTAAGAACATATTTATCAGCCATTTTTATAGTATTTATATTTATTTTATTTTGAATCTTAACTTTTAAATATTGAGGACCACGAGTATTTTCAATGAGTGGGCCATTATGATGTTCATTGTATAGAATAATATCTTGTAGAAAATCAGTTTCCAACAGTTCATTTTTAGATTTTTCTGTATGCCTTTTAATTACCTGCTCTAATGGTTTTTCATGTTTACGTAACATTGATTTTAAGGTCTTCATAAAATTTTCGAATGGGAAACAACTACACAAATCAAGAGGTCCAAATTGACGAAAGTCATCACAAATATGTAGAAGTCCATGTATGTTATGAGATACTAAATACTCACCATATATATTTTGAAACGTTTTAACAAAATATATTAGCAGGTTTTCAACATAATTTAATAGTTTATTACTAATTTTATCAGGTCTTAATAATAAAGTCATTGCAATACTTAAAGCCATAAAATTGTCAAATACATTCTTAGAAATAATATTTTTTAAAATAATTGGACCCGTATATAATAAAAATTGCCGTAACTCTGTTGCCTTCCATCGATTAATAAATTCTATTTCCCTTGGTTTTCTGGCAAAATCATTTGGTATGTATAATTTGAGATTAATTAATGAAGAAGATATTTGTTTAATTTTCCAGTTGAGTAAACGTGTTCTTAAAGGTCCGTGCATCCAAAGATTAATTAATTTTCTCACTACCCCCAAACATACCAAATGCATGTAATCCATTGAAAAAGAATTG
>JAIUCT010000008.1:16349931-16413731 GCA_021307375.1 Tetraneura akinire | reverse complement strand
TGTGTGTGTGTGTGTGTATGTGTAGTAGTGCAGTGTTCAGCCAAAGCAGGGTGAAAGATGGAACTATATGAGTTCCTTAACAAGGGAGTGCAGTACGATGCCACGATACATGACTCAATTAGGAGGATATTTGTGTTCAGTTTTGAGATTCTTGATATAAATACCAAGGAAGATATAATCAAGGCATAGGAAGATTACTTAACCAAAATGATATCCTTATTGGTGAGTTCTCAGAACCTACGCATGGTCAAAGGTTGCATGAATGTTGCATATATTATTAAGTTCATGTTCGATGTGTTTCTACTGCTAGATTATCAAGGAAGGTTGGAAGAGTTTATGTATCAACTACAAGTGTATCAAAAGAAACAGATATTGATTATGTCAGCTGATATTATGACGTTATTAGATAATATAAAATCACGTATAAAAGGCCTCCATTTCAGTATACAAGAGAAAAAGACAACTGCAGCAAAGAGAGAAGAAAACCTAAATAACATTAGGAAATTTTTAAACTCATTGATTCCATATGTCCTGTAATTTTTTCTATTGGTCTGTTGTATTACTGTATCCTTATGTAATTATCATATGAAATAAACGAATTATGAAAAAGAAATGATAGATCGCAATGTTAGTTGTAGTAATTGTATTGCCAAACGTTTATTTTTCAGATTCTAAAATATTTATTTATGTACAATTCTTGTGTTTAGGTGTTAAATATGTTATTATATTTTTAGACGCTGGTATAATATTACTTATAATTTTTTCTATTATTTAAATAATTTTTTTTTCAAAACTCTTTCGATAAACGCATTCGATTACGTCATACTGTAATAATAAATTTATTTTGCCTCTTTTCAAATTGTGCTTTATTTAATGAAAACTATGCGTATGCGATATGTTGTGGAAGTCGTCGTCGGTGAACACAATTGTAGATTGTGTTGAGCAAGCAACCAGCTAACTAGTCCTACAATATGAATAAACCCATTTTGGGCCTCTAATATTTGGGTAAATGATTATGTAATCTGATTATGAATGTCATTTGAACAACTTAAAGTTTAAATAGTTTAAGAGTCAAAAATTAACCTATAAATTAATGTCATAATATTTCTTTTAACTAGAATTTCTTAAATTTGATAGGTAATTCTGAAGTAAAAAATACTATAGAAAATGTAAATAGGACTAATACACCTTATATAATATAGCTTATAGGAAATGACAAAATGTTGATTGTTTTCCTACCTAGAATAACAAAAAACTAAACATGTGATAATATTGGTTTTTGTTTTATATCGATAATATTAAAACACATGACACATACTCGTATTATGTGTTTTTTTGAAACGTAACTAAAAATTTTAATAATAAAATGATTACAACTTGAAATAATAATAATAGAATTTTAATTCCATAATACATATAACCTAACCTATCATATGTTATTTATTAAATACTAAATAGCAAGGGAAGGGACACTGGTGTAAAGAGGATAGTGTTGAATTTTAATTAAAATATGAAAGTAATGATAAACCATTATATTCAAAAAACGATTCTGAGCAAAATACTGACAGATTTGGGTATATAGGTGGCTCATTTAGTGGTTTTATGGGAAATTATTTTTATTGAACGTAGAAACTGATAAATATAAAAATTTTAATCGGTACATATAGGTACGAGTATATTATATTATTATCTGATGAACTTCGCTCAAAATCGTTTTCACAAATGTTATGTTTTATCATTGCATTCCAATTATAATCAAAATTCAACACTATCCTTTTTACATCTGTATCTCTACACTTGATTTTTTTAATTTATTTTAATAATATTTAAATATATTTAAAATTTTCTTTGTGTAGTTCAAAAATAACAAAAATTTGACAAATATTGAATTTATTTATGATTATTATAAGTAAAAATTTATTTATTTTCTTTTAAATATTATTAATATAAAAGTGGAATTTTGCAATTTTTTCAATACAAAAACAGGTATGTATGATGAAATTAAAATTATAGTCCTTATATGAATTTTTATATGACATTGCGTAAATACGTGGTGATTTTTCATTTTGTTTTTTTTTATTTTTCTATATATACAGTGAATAGAAAAATTATTCGTATATAACATTTAAATTATTGTAAAGTTCATTCTGGAATTTGTTATTGAATTATTTATTATATTACCCAATTGCTATATTCGTATTCATTTTATTTAAATAAAGTTTAAATTAACAGAATATTAATGAACATTAATTGTTCATTAGATCCCCAAAAAGTTGTCACGAAGCACGTATATAAGGCTAAAATATAATGCAAAATATTAATTCCAATCATAACTGGATTAAATCATCAGCGCAATGTTATCACGTTATGTATACGCGTGTAATATCAATAGTTTATTAAATTTATTATTTTAAAGGTATTTCTTGCCGTTTAGGCTATAATAATATAAATAACGGTCATTAAAAAGAAAAAAAATGAATAAAAAATATATAATATAAAACAATAATAACTATTAATAAGTTTTTTTTAAAAAAAAAAACATACTAATAATTACGATCCAAGAATTCTGGATCAGGAATTATTTCTAATATTATATAATAAAATTATTATTAATAATATTATTAACCAATATGGTATAAATTTTATTTATTTATTAATTTTTTTTTTTTTTTTGTCGTTCCTCAAACGATAATAATAATGTGTAGACAACAATATTTTTAATTAAATTTTGGTAAGAACACATAGTTTGAAATTGAATTGTAATTGTGTTATACGTGTGCGTAATAAATGCTATATTACATAAAGCGTATTATCATTATTATTATAGGAACGACCGGGCTCTTATACGCTGCAGAGATAATATAAATAACATCGTGACGACGACTTTAACGAGTGACCCCATTATATACGTATACGTTATTATTAATATTATTATAACGTGTATAAATATAATATTATTTCGCTTTATTATCTACCGGGAACAATTTGTGTAAAACAGCCTTTGAAACTTTCTTCAAATAATTAAACTCTATTACCGTAATACATTTTAAACCCTCGTCATTCCGTTCGGCGAGTTAATTATATAAATTATAATAAAAAATACTTACGAAATATTGACGTCTGGGCAAGCGACTTTTGAAAATTATTAAAACAACGCGATTGCGTGGTAATTTGCAAAATATTATTTATTCTACCTATATTATATTTTTAATAATAATTATTATTGTAAAACGTAAGCGTATTTTATCATTATCCGCCGCGGTAAAATATAAAACATTATTATTATAAAGCAAGAATAATAATAATAAAAAAAAAAAAAAAAACGTAAAAATAATGAAATAACATCCCGTTTTAATGGAAAAATTTATTCATAATTTATTTATAATATAAAATTAAATACGATAAAAATAGAGTTTTTCGTATACAGTACAAAATACATCACTTTCGGATAGATTTCTATATTAGTTTAGGTTAGACTGGTAGATAACCAGTGGTCATGAAATATTAGAAATTTGCGTGGACCGTACACTACTATAACGATATATACAAAACCACTTATAGAGAACACGAAGTGAATTTAAAATTGGTAATTAATGGCCGTTATTTATGAAAAAAAAATAAACAAAAATATGTTGTTTAGCATTTTTTTTTATACAGTCGATTTGGATACGGAAAGTAGTTCAATAATAAAAAGGAGCTTGTTCCCGTCATCGTTCCTGTTTTCCTGTCGTGAAAAAAGAACGCGTTCCGTTCGTTTACACATTTTTTACGATCCGAGTGGTGGTCAACGGTGTTTTTTGCGAACAATGTTTAAGTCAGAAATAATCGGCTAACTAACTCCTTTCTTTTTTTTTTTTACAAAAATGATTTGGTTTTTTTTTTATAATTCAAAATTTGTATAGCGTAGACTTTAAACTTACTCCAGTACTAAAATTCACTCCTTCACTCAGAATTGTTTATTATTTAATAATCAATATAAAAATAAAAAATATATATATTTATGTGCATATTATACATATACGAGTATATTATTTTTACTATAGTGTACATTACTATGGTATACCACTATAGTGGTGTCCTGCCACAATATCACAGTTACCTATACCTATATAGTTATATTATAACTTGTATGCTTATCTCGAACTAAATTAAAATATACCAACGATACTTAGGTTGTTCGTTTTACTATTTACTAATGATTGATGAAGTTATACCAAATTACCAACACTAAATATATTCTAGAAAATATTATTCTTAACAATAACTTTCATTTTTTTCATTATTTGAGGAACGGAAATTTTCTTTCAAGTTCTTTAAAAATAGGAACTCTTTCCCGTTCCTCGTTCCAATATTTAAAATAGAACGCGTTCCTTTGCAACACCGAATAGGACGTTTGGTCTTTCCACTAATAATAATAAGTAAATATACAAAACAAATACATTTTTATATTATGTGATTTACAAAGTTTGTACATCGCACGTTCAGGAATCATCCATTTTTTGATAAAAACGGCCGTCTCGTTATCGCGATTACGTACTGTATTGTTCCGTTCGTTTTGATCTTGCCAAAAGACGTTTGCAAGATGGGGCATTTCTTCATATGGAATGTATGATAGGTTCCCTTATGTGTGTGCGTGTTCTATTTATATGAAAATAATATATAAAATATATTAAAAATAAATCTTAAATTTTTCAAATTAAAATTTACGTTTTTAAAATTATATATATATTTAGTTTTTCAAATTTAGAGTTCATTCGTCGTGTCGTTCATTTCGTTTTGATTGTCCAGGCACGCATATCGGAACAGTGTTTTGTTGAGAATTTCGAAAATTTTAATCCTTGGGCCCTTCTTACTTAGCTTGACACGAACGCGATCATGTTTAATGAATTGTAAATTTTGCTAATAACAAACGAGTCTCAAATATTGATTAATACAATGTGTGTATGTAATGTGTACAATGAGTTGTTTTTCATTGTTTAATTTTTTATGTAAATGTAATTTAAAAAAAATTCAGTTAAAAAGAGTTGTGGTTAAAAGACGATTTCAGAAATACACAAGCGTGTTTATGAAAACATGATTACAACGACACGGCTAATTGACTGCGTTTATATATATTATGTATATGTGACACAAACAGTCGAAGCGAACGAATTATGTTGAGCGTGTGTTTCGTAATAATAAATATTACAATGCACCAAATAGTGTAGATATGTTATGTAGACCGTAATTATAATATACAATACTTTATATTATAATATAAGTTAAACCAATGAGCAATATATGATATTTTCTTATAAAATTTTATTACCTTAAGGCGGCTCTCCGTAGTGAATATTTACGGCGAAATAGACCTAATCGAGTTCCAACGTATTGGCTTTAGTTTTACTTAAAAAACATTCTGAAAACAATTTTATATTTGTAAAGAACTCTATTTTGGATCGTACGAATTACATTTTATTAAGAATTTTTTTTTAAATCGTACATTTTCAAAAATAAAATTGTTAAAAACGTTAATATTTTATAAAAAGTAAAATATAGATTTATTATTGTTATAATATTAATAAAATTAAAAATTGGCTTCATACGATCCAAAATAGAGTTCATTATAAATTTAAATCTGTCTTTAAAATTAATTTCGAAAAAAAGCATAAGTCTATAAATTGGAACTAGTTTAGGTCTTTTCAATACAAAAATTATGAGTGTAATAATATTTACAATAAATAATTTGACATGTGCACGCGAGTGCGTACTCTAACCCCGCATGCTCTCTAATCACGCAATGATACATTGTTGTTTACACACACATACACGAAACGTCATTAAATTAATTAAATTATTGCCTATATAATACTCCTTAAATATTCACTACGGAGAGCCGCCTTAATAAAATATTAAAATGTTATTATAATTACAATATTATTGTATGAATTATTTAACATACCTATTAAAATATTATATTTTTTATGGTGTTATATTTATTTATTATTGATTTAATAGAAACTCGTTTCATCAAAAAGTTCAGCGAGTAAGTAAATAATTGTGTTATTAAATTATGAAGTGAAATAATAAATAACGCTTTAGCGAATACAAAATGTAATCGGTAAGAATGTGCTCGAAACGATTATCCAAGAAGAACGGATTGTTCATTGTTTCCTATTACTATTTCTGTGTCATAATTGAAAAGAACACTGCAGTACTATAATACTTTTGGACACCGGTCCAATGTGCGACCTACATATACAGTTTAGGTCTAGTGTGCGACCTACACATACAGTTTCGGTCTAGTGTGCGGCCTACAATTATAGGAAAATTTAAGAAATGGTAATAATTCTCGGTCTTGCAAGAATTGTACACATATTTTTTCATCGTGTATAATATGTCGATATAGGTATCCTAATGTAGCACTCATAATAAAAAAATAACAAATTTACTAAAATCACAATAACGCCGTATTAAAATGACTAAAACAAAGACAGTGAGACCGATACTGAATGTCGAACGCACAGACTTTTATACTAATATAGAAATCTGTATTACAATTATCACGTTTGTATCTCTATTCTCTTCACAAAAGTAAAATATATTTCCCCATGTCATATAGGAAAATATACACATTGGCCGTAGGTCGCACATTGGACCGGTGGCATATAAGCATTCTGCCTATGAGCTCAAAATACAAATAAACCAACCATAACGCTTGATTTATACACAGGTGCCGAGCTCATAGGCAGAATGCTTATATGCGGACCGGCGCCTACTTTTATTACGATCAAATGACCAATGCTTGAATTTGAAAAACAAACGTAAAGGGACTATCGGATATTCAAGAAATTATCGTTCCCGTGGTTATTTTTTATATCATACTATGCTGTGGCGGCTGTAGTACTCAGCAGGGACAACTATAATATAACATTATAAATAAAAACTATTAGATGGATGTCGTCCTCGTGTATCCCTTTACAATTCGAGCACAATAACATCGTACAAGTCTTTTTTTTTATCGGTGAATTATGGTTTCTGGTTTATAAATCCACCACATCATTACCTATTATATTTTCAATTGCCTAATCGTTATATATCAATTCTATTCATAATTTTAAAATACAATTATCATAATAATTTAATATACGGTTGACTACAAGTTTGTACTGATCATTTTGATAAAACGAAAAACTAATTTTCAATTCGTATTGTAATTGTAAATATAATATTTTATAGGTATTACGTATAATATGATTATTCCGGCGCATCCGAATAGCGTCCGAAAATTGTAATTTGGCCGAGTTGTGTCCGCACGTTTTCAACGACAGATCCGAATTGCGTCCGCGATATTTTTGTGACGGGTCCAAATTGCGTCTGCGTATTCTTAACGATTAATCCGAGTCGTGTGCGTGATATTTTCACGTTATTATGTTAATTTAAATATACTATTTTAATAATAATTATTTACTTATGAAAATTATTACAAATAAAGTTATAATGTATAATTTTTTATTTTGTTCGCTTACCATTTGTATAATAATTCAATATCTTCCATTATAGTAATTTATCAAAGAACTAGTAAGTGTTAAATTAATAATTTTAAAAATCGCGTTTAAGTTAGTACCTAATAGTAAAGCATTACTATAACTACACTAACCGATGTAGAGAATTAATTTCCAATACAATTTTGGTTATATTGTTTGATGGGTAATGTATTGACAATCCATATAATATTAGGTTATTCCCAGACATTAATATAATATACATAAAATATTTTTCTCACTAGAAAATAAAAATGGAAACCATGCATACAACTCGGACGTGAAAACCACGGACGCAATGCAGATGCTTTACGAAAAAATTCGGACCTGTCCCGAAAATATCGCGGACGCAATTCGGACCTGTCACGAAAATATCGCGGATGCAATTCGGATGTCAACTAATATATATTTATTTTTTCGGACGCAATTCGGATGCAGCCGATTATACACCATATTATCATTGTTACATTTTAAAACTATTAAAGTAAAACTAAAATATAATATATTGTTCATTGTTCATTTTCAATGTTAAAATTATTTTGTATATTGTAATTAAAGTAGAATCATGGAAATTGTAACAAGTTGAAATTCAGTCTAAACTCTAAAATACGTAATATTATTATAATAAATATTGTTCCTAACTATAGTGCTGTATCTAAGAATTTATAGGTACATACGGGCATAAAATGCTTTTATAAGCCCGTGTAATCAAAATAAAATAATTTCATTGGTTTCTCACTGTCTTCGCGCCAATTTAATAAGTAGGTATGTGTTTTCTGTGTTCAATGTATTTTTTTTTTTTTTTTTTGTGTATTTTTAAAAATTATTATTAATATCAATTTTATAGTTACTTACTCACTCCGCGGTTTTTTTAATACCTAATTATAACTTACAATCATAAATAATTATTATGTTTGTTAGTAAATATGTAAAGAATTAAAATTAAATTTGAACAAATAGATGAGATATCTAATAGTTCAGGTTAGAATGTTATATAAAGAATAAGTTAGTAATATTAATGATATGGACAAACACGTCAGCTAGGTAATGCTGTCATCCATACTTTGAAAAAAATTAAAACCGGTACCAAAATGTGTTAAATATTTTTGTACAAATTTGTGAAATTCCGAAATTTTTACACCTTCCCTAACTGTAAGTCAATTTTAAGTTTCGGATGCCAGCGTCACGTAACGCTGGCATCCTCATTTTTAATTTTCATCGTACATACTCAAAACCACATAAAAAAATATAGGAATGAGGAAGAAGAGAAAGGCGAAGGAATACATGTGGAATGTCTGAAAGAGAGAGAAAAGTCCCCGTAAGATATAGATATAAGTATAATTATATATATATATCAAACGTTTTAAATAAGCACTAATAATATTGTTTATTTTGTATTAATTATATATATAAAAACAAATATATATATATATTTTAAATTGTATTTAACTATATTATATTATATATTATGTATCATTTAGTAGGTATTATGTATTAAGTATTAATTATATAAATAAAATAAAAAAAAGGAGCATGTATGATAATGTAATAATAATTAATATGATGTTGTCATCGTTGATATAATAATAAGATTGAGGTTATATATTAGTATGATATGAAGAAACGTGTAAAATATATTGTAATAGAAAGTAATACAAAAAGCAGTAGTTTTTGGAATTTGGAATATATAATAAAATGTAACATATAATATAATGTAATATAATATTTTTGTGATTAAATAATATAAGTAAAAACAAACATTTTCTATTAATCTTTTATGGATTTTTATGATTTATCACAGTCAAATTATTAACCTACCAAACCTATTTCAGTTATAATACTGATTTAGCTAAAATATTTATAATTTAGTTTGTTTATTCACAACTTTAATAGAAATTTCTAAAATGAAATGAAATTAAACTATTCATAATATATTAAAAATAATACCTAATTAAAAATTAATTTGTATATAAATATATAATAAACATAAAACAAATACTTCAAACGAAATTCAATTTATGATGAACCTGGTGCACCTAATGTATTATTACGTAATTTAAATTTTAAGTATTTTCATAGTTTGAAAATGTTATTACAAATTTGTAACGAAACAAAATAATTTATTTAACTACACTGAGCAAAATTTCGTGATTAAAAATTTACATATAAAGGTGTACAAATTTCGGAATTGTGATTACAAATTTGTACAAATTACGAGTATATAAACAATTTTGGTGGTTTTGAGTATGTACGATGAAAATTAAAAATGAGGATGCCATCGTGACGTGACGCTGGCATCCGAAACTTAAAATTGACATTATTACTACTTAAATTTTTGTTGCAGTTTCTCGAACAATCGGTAGCGGTGGCACCGACGGTCCAATGTCAACATCCACTGGTATTGAATTTTTTGTCAACATTGATGGTTTACTATAAAATAAGTGCATATATAATGCGTAGTGTGGTATTATTTTATTATAATTTTATTTATTAAAATAATATTTATAAATAAACCAGGCACAATAATAATTATACGTATTTAATTTTATAATAATAAAATGTACAATCGTATGGAAAATTGAAAGTGAACCGTAGTAATTTATTGTAATAGTGACGTAAAAACTGACAAAAGCTCCTATGTATGAAAAATAAATGAATTTCAAAGACGTATATTATCAAAACGAATTGAAAAAAATGGAAAATTTCTTCACAAAAATTATTTTTAAATTATTGCCTATGTCATAGAATAAAAACAAATATAGTGATAATATAATTATTATTGAAACTTATAACAACCATAATAATAATATTATTTAAACTAATAGCAACCATCTATAAATAAAAATTTTCAACGTAAATCTTACAATACTTGTTTGAGCACCTCTCGGGGTTGGGCCCATCACTTTTTAACTTAACCTATCTTTCATAGGCCTAAAATATCTATGTACCAAATTTCGACTGAACTTCGATCAGAATCGTTTTGTAATGGTTTATCATTATTCATTGCATTCAAATTTTAATTAAAATTTGACATTATTATTTGCACACCTGTATCCTTGCAGCAGATGTATCAGCTTTTTTTTTTTTTTTTTTTTTTATAATTTTTTTTATGTTAATTAAAAATAGATTAGAGCCGATTTAGTGAAATCTAAACTGTAAAACTGTTTACTTGTGGAATGTGACACGTTATCAATTACATTATTTTGTTTTATTAATTATTTAAAATAATACCCTATCCTAGGGTAGGAGGGATGTACCCCTCCACAAAATCAATCCGTAAGGGGCGCCAAATTATGGATTCGCCCAGGGCGCATATACGTCTAGCGCCGGCCCTGAAAACGATTATATTATAGAGAACAAAATGATGTTTCCACTAACCGGATCGACGCAAAAGACGGATAGTGTTTCGTCATCTCAGGGTTCATCAATACTTCATTGATTTCTTTTCCTTTATCGTAGTGTTTGGCCATACTGATTTTCCTCGCTGCAAAGGTTTTTTGTTTGTCATTGTCGAGTTTGTAATTTTTACCATTCGTGATGTTGTTCTGGTACGCTGCGCTGGAACCCCACGGCGGCATTTTCCCTTGTTTCGACTTCACTTTTGGTGTCCAAGGTTTTCTTTCGGGGGGAAACGTATAAGTCGGTTGTCTTATATTTTTCCAGCTGCTCATATAAACAGTTGTCGCGAGTTATGCGTCAAGTAAAAATACGAACGTAATAAACATAGTAAAAATTTAATAAGAGAAAAAATAATAATATTATTGTATCGTGTATTTACCTGCCCGTCGATGGATCGTACCCTTTAACAGTTATGAAATCACAGGGCGGCTTTCCTTCATCGTGGGGAGCCAGTTTGAACAATTTATCTTTGCCAACTTGCATTTTTTTACTGCTGTGTAAATATAAGAATATCGGTTAGGTAGAAACCAAAACGATTATATTATGGAGAACAAAATGATGTTTCCACTAACCGGATCGACGCAAAAGACGGATAGTGTTTCGTCTCTAGGTTCTTCAATGCTTCATTGATTTCTTTTTCTATATCGTAGTGTTTGGCCATCCTGATTTTCCTTGCTGCGAAGGCTTTTTGTTTGTCATTGTCGAGTTTGTAATTTTTACCATTCGTGATGTTGTTCTGGTACGCTGCGCTGACACCCCACGGCAATTTCCCTTGTTTCGACTTCTCTTTTGGTGTCCAAGGTTTTCTTTCGGGGGGAAACGTATAAGTCGGTTGTCTTATATTTTTCCAGCTGCTCATATAAACAGTTGTTGTCAAGTAAAAATACGAATGTAATATGCATAGTAAAAATTTAATAAGAGAAAAAATAATAATATTATTGTATCGTGTATTTACCTGCCCGTCGATGGATCGTACCAGTTAACGGTACAGGGCGGCTTTTCTTCATCGTCGGGAGCCAGTTTTAACAATTTATCTTTGCCAACTTGCATTTTTTTACTTCTATATACTGAACTATATTCTATGTTTCTGTAGACAGACCAATAGATGTTCATATAAAATATTAATAAAAAATTATTTTTAAATTATTGCCTATGTCATAGAATAAAAACAAATATAGCATGCCATTTTAAAAAAGTATAAAACCTAAAAATTTAATAGGGAAAAAAATTATAAAAAATTATATGTTTATGTAAAAATATAGTGTAATGTACAACAAATATTTTGTAAAAAAAAAAAACTTGAAAAACTTCAAAATTGACTGAGAAAATGAGTGTAGTAAGTTATTTGGTTCACCCTGTACAGTGTACATACTTCAGACTTCAGTGCCCAAAATTGTCAATTTTATCAAACATTATAAACAAAAAAAAACGATAAATTTACGAAATATTCAAAGTTTTATATTTAGTAAAAAATATTAACGTAACGGTTCGAAAATTTCACCATATATATATAGAAGCTATGTAAACACCCAAAAAAAATTTTCAAGTCTGTATCTTCAAAATTGCCTGAGTTATCGTGAAATATTGAAATTGAACTCGTCAAAATATAATTTTTCGTGAAAAATGCCGGTTTTTCGTCATTTTTTCGTTTTTTTTCGTCGTTATTTCTACCGCTTAGGGTCAATTGTGAGAAATTCGAAAAATGATCTAAATAAAGTACCAACTACATCCACTTTTTTATAGAGATAAGAATATCAGTTATGTAGAAACGAAAACGATTATATTATAGAGAACAAAATGATGTTTCCACTAACCGGATCGGCGAAGAAAAGGAGGTGGTTCTCAACTCTTGGCTCATCAATTCTTCATTGCTTATTTGTATGTCATCGTCGAGTTTGTACTTATTATTATCGTAAGCGTTCCTGATGTTCTTCGTTACGATGGTATTTTGTTGGTACACTGTCAATGTATTCTTGTTTGAACCCCACGGCTGCTGTTGTGTTTTCGGTTTAACGGGTTTTTCCTGTTGGTTACCGTCGAGGGTAATATTCAGTGACTCACTTTTTACGATTGAAGTTTGACTTGAGTTCCTGAAACCCGTGGACAAATTTGTATAATTGTATATTTATCGTAATATATATATTTAAAAATTGAATAATAATGGTCAAGTCGTATTGTAGAAGAATTAATTCGGAGACTCACTTTTTTCGATTGTAATTTCAGGCGAGTTCCTGAAACCCGTGACAAATTTGTATAATTGTATGTCTATCATATTATATATTTAAAAAGAGGTGATACTCCTGCCGCATAGGTACAGGTGTGCAAATCATAGCGTTTAATTTTAATTAGAATTTGAATGCAATGATAAACCATTGCATTCGAAAAAACGATTCTGAGTGAAGTTCAGTCAGTTAATGTAGGTATTTTTTAAAATTTAGACATTTTTTATTAAATAATTAAAACGCAAAATTTTATCACACATATAGTACATAAATGAACACCCTATACAATTTTCAAGTCTCTAAGTTCTAAATAAATGCTCATAAAATCCCTTGTCACCTAAATGACTATATCTGACAGAACTTCGCTCAAAATATTTTTTGCAATTGCAATGAAATTCTAATTAAAATTAAACGCTATGATTCGCACACCTGTATCCCATGCGGCAGGAGTATCAGCTCTTCTTTTTGATACATTAAACAGCTATAAAAAATAGCCGTAAATGTAATAATTCACAATTAATTGGAACTGAGTTAAGTAAAATGTATTTCAGCTAAAATTAAATTTTCAAAATTTTTAAAAAATATTTTTTGTAAAATTTTGTAATATAATAAGAAAAATCCATATAAATAATTTAAATATTGATTTTACTGAAATTTCAACTTAAAACAGCTATAAAAAAAAAACTAAGAATAGAGATTTTTCTAATATTTTTCTAATAATATGATTTTAAGTAATATCAGGTAATATGTATACAGGTTGATCCAAATAACGTGACACGTTCCAATTATTATCAATTACATTATTTTGTTTTACTTATTATTTAAAATAATACCCTATCCTAGGGTAGGAGGGATGTACCCCTCCCCAAAATCAATTCGTAAGGGGCGCCAAATTATGGATTCGCCCAGGGCGCATATACGTCTAGCGCCGACCCTGAAAACGATTATATTATAGAGAACAAAATGATGTTTCCACTAACTGGATCGACGCAAAAGACGGATAGTGTTTCGTCATCTCAGGGTTCATCAATACTTCATTGATTTCTTTTCCTTTATCGTAGTGTTTGGCCATACTGATTTTCCTCGCTGCAAAGGTTTTTTGTTTGTCATTGTCGAGTTTGTAATTTTTACCATTCGTGATGTTGTTCTGGTACGCTGCGCTGGAACCCCACGGCGGCAATTTCCCTTGTTTCGACTTCACTTTTGGTGTCCAAGGTTTTCTTTCGGGGGGAAACGTATAAGTCGGTTGTCTTATATTTTTCCAGCTGCTCATATAAACAGTTGTCGCGAGTTATGCGTCAAGTAAAAATACGAACGTAATATGCATAGTAAAAATTTAATAAGAGAAAAAATAATATTATTGTATCGTGTATTTACCTGTTCGTCGATGGATCGTACCCTTTAACGGTTATGAAATCACAGGGCTGCTTTTCATCATCATGGGGAGCCAGTTTGAACAATTTACCTTTGTAAACGTAAGTGTACTCAAGGTTCTTTTGTTCAGCTTTAGAATATACTTCCATTTTACTTGTGTACATTGAACTATACCGCACTGGTTACTGAACTATATGTTTCTTGAGACAGATCAATAGATGTTTGCCAGAAGACGGTTAGAATTCAAATGATGAAGAAACGAGTATGTATATTAATTATAATAGAAAAAATAATAAACAAATCGCCCGGTCTCCGTGGAAATTGTCGCATAAGAACACTTATAACGTAGTACGTAGAATAATACGTTTGTTTGCAATAAACACTACGAATTAGTCAACTTTACTGGAAACCTAGTAAACATGTGTATTTTACGTACTTTTAAAAAATTAAATAAAATAATAATAATAATAAATTATTTTTTTTTTACAAAACACCAAAGAAAATGTTTTACCGAACATCAATCTATTTCTATTGTAATAATATAATGCATGGAATATGGATCATAATTTTATTTTGATTTATATTTTCTGAAATTTTAATTAAACATTTTTCTCTTAATTTTATTTTTATAAAAGTTATTCTGTAAATAAACGAAATATTATATTGGTCCGTTCGAAATCCTTATACTTTTATTTTATAAGCGCGTAAAAAAATATCCTCCATTTTTTTCTGCGTTCGTTTTTTATATATAGATAGTACCATATAATGTTGTAATGTAATAATAATAATTAATAAAGTGAATTTTTTGACATGTATTTTTTTTAAGTTTGTATGAAGTCACTTTTCGAGCACAAATAACTATACTAATTCTACTATCCAAAATGGTAATGCTTTTGGATAAAAATTTAACCTAGTTGAACTTTACTGTATCCAACACCATGAAATAACGTTAAAAATTCGAAATAAATAAAATTTATTAATGTAATTTTTAAAATATTTATTAATAAATTACTACTCGCATAAATATCAGTTGCTAATACTTTTTAAAGTATGACTACTTTTTTCATTATTTACAAAATATTGATATTTGTGTATTAAATAGTTTTATGTGGAAGAGTAAAATATATTAATGAGGAACATTTTTATGTAGGTTTTGGTTATTTTTATTAGAGCTAAATTAAACACTTCAATTCTCTACTATTAATGAATTTTGATATAAATTTCATCTTAAATACTCACACACCTACGATATAAACATAGAATATAATATTTACTATAATATTATAATCTAATTTTTTTTATCTATAATTATTACTTACCACAATACCACATCATTCAAATCCCTTAATATTTACTTTTGCTAAACTACTAAAACTAGTACACTTTATAATTATTATACTACAAGTAATAATTTAAATAGGTATAGGTATATCAATTTCAGATCTGCCTTTATATTAATTAATGCATACATGTATATATTTCATTTTTTGTTTTTATTATTTATTTTATTAATGTTTTTATTCCCAAAAAAGTGAAGGGTAATTTTTAACGCAGGATGATATTTGTAGTCCAAAGCAACAAGTGAAATATCTTTGAACTTCGCAATACCAATTAATTTCCATTTTATTTTTAAGACATCAAAAACATCAAAAGAAGTAGGTAAAGTAGTAAGCAGAGGACGTGGTTTATTTGATGGTTTACCCAAACGACGGACTGATACTGTATTAAATTGTACACCAATGTTGTTAAATAAATCAAAGACATTAGAAGCGTCATTTAACTAACCCGGCAAAGAATTAAATTCTGGTACATTAAATAAAATAATATTGCGTGCTCTTGACTGGCGGTTTAAAAGCTCAGAATAGACTAACTCAACATTTACTACAGGTGATGTAGTTTCAATAGTCGAGATTTTGGACTCTAATTGCTCAATTTTAGTTTTCAAGCATTTATTTTCAGAAATAACTTCAATTAATTGGTTAGAAAGAATATCAAGTTTTAACTCAATATTCCATACCTTTTGTCCTGAACTTTAATTGATTCTCGGCACGCATTGAAAGATGATATAATTTTGGATTGAGAAGATTTGAGTTCGTTCATTGTTTCTAAAATTTTGTTAAATTTGTCATTGGCATCAGTAGTTGGAGTAGTCATTAGTCATTACGTTGTTTATCTTTTTTATACAACTGCGAATTCACCTACACTTTCGGTAATCGTTGCTGGACTTAAGGTATTGGTTATTATTTTTTTATATCACCTTTTGAGCTGAATGAATCATTTGATTCGTGAAGTCACAATAATTAACACGCTTATTTATTTTTACGATATACTTCAACATTAAAAAAAAAAAATAGGAAATATATATTTATATTAAGAAGTAAAATTTAATTTTTTAATACGCGTAAAAATTAAGATATAATTAAAATAAAATAATATAGCTCGCATAAAAAAAAAAAAATAATAATAATAAATAATTTTCATTGAAATAAACTTTTCACTTTTAAGTGAAAATCGAGACACATCTAGATCTTTATTATATAATAAAAATATAATTATAATTAATTAAATACAAATAAAAACAATATCAATTAAAAATAAATTTATTAAATAAAGTGAATAATTTATATTAATTAAATTAATTTAGAATTAATGCGTTTGTTGTCATATTTATAAATATTATATTACATTATATTATATATCTTGCTTGGTTACTTTCAAACCCCTTACTACCCCGAGGCCCTTCTAATATTGGAAGGAAGGTAGTAACACATACTACCCATTTAATTCCACCATCTAGTTATATCACCCTTAATATTCTTAATTTTAATTTCTTTGTTTTTTGTGTTATTACACTACAGTGTATCATATTATGTTGACATTGATAAAAATAACGGAAATTATTAATATTACAATCGTATTATTATTTCGGAAGACCGAAATTTCCGAAGACGACAAGCGTGTGATATAATGAGACCTAGCTAATACTTAGCCCAAAGTGTCTGTCCGACTACCAAGGTTGAATCGTTAAAGTTTTGGTTTATCGAGAAACTTCGAAAACGCGCGTCGCGTGCAAAACTTTCCAACGCCGACTGACTTCGATGATGGTGATGATAATAATAAAAAATAATATTTTCACGTCGTTGAATTATTGAATGCCCTATAATACTTATATTATACGAGTACAATATTTCATGCATAAAAAAAAAAATAATAATAATAATTATTAAAAATAATAATTTATTTTAGTTATTTCTATGTTGTTTAAAGTACCTACATACTTACCTATTATAAAGATCATAAAATACAATAATATCTTCACCTTATTAAATATATTTCATATTTATATGTTATATAATATTATATAATTTTATTCAAATACGATTTATACTATTGACTTTAAATCATATATATATTACGTATATATATATATACCTATAAATTATTATAAGTTTATGCCAAACAGAAGCGTTTTCGAGTAATGAAAGGACATAATATTCTTCCAACAGTATTCTTCATTTTGTTTACGGTCGTAATAAAAGATACCCGTTAACACTAACATTCAAATATGTAATAAAAAATAAAAGTATTATAACATCCCAAATAATAATAATAATAATAAAATATTGAATAGCTTTTTATGAAAATTAAACAAAAAATAATTATAAAAATACCAGGGAACATGAATCCATGCAGACGACGTGGTAACTCATAAGTCATAACAATAGTCGTGTTTGTCTAAATTTTAAAAAGAAATGGAATAGTTTTTCATTATTATTATTTGACGTATTTTTGCAATAAATTATTATAATCTTATCGATTTCTATTCGAAATTATTATGTCTAATTTATTAATCGTTTAAATTACGAATGTCACGCTTAGTGTAATTAATATTGATTATAGCTTTCGTGGATTGGAATAATATTGTTACTATTTGCGGAAATATCCATGCTTTGATCATGCTTTTGTTCTGACAATATCCGTCAACAAGTTGGGTTCTAACATTTTTCATAACTCAAATTTAAATACAAATCGTGCAAGGATATAAAAAAATTGCCCTTAGTCGTCGGACGTTAAGGACGTCTCAGAAAAGAGTTATTTTCAAAAAATTAATATTATCAATATTATATTATATTATAAACGTAAATCGTTCGTTTGTTTTCTTCTAAACAACGCAATACGCGTTGACGAACTTTTGTTTTTTTTTCGACGAATTTTAAATTCTCTTCGTAGGCAAACTTTCGTTTGCGTAGAGCTATTTTCGCGTGGTTTCAGTTTGGGCGATTTTATCGGTATACGGTATATTATGGTTACTCGCTGACCGATAAATTTATACCGCAACCGAGTATAGGATCGTAAACATAATATAATGTATACTTCTACAATTTATACGTAGGCCTTTAGCGTGGACAATAAATCGTCGGCAGTGTTCCACGCACCGAGTTTACTGCGACGGTTTCATTGAAATTTAAACGTTCCCGACTCGTGTTATATTTAGATATATTTTATATTCATAGACGCGATATTTTTTTTAATTAACCGTTTTCAAAATGAAAATTTACATTTTTCTTTACACGACGCAAGAAAGATCAACTAAAAATATATATAATATATATGAATTATTTATTGTGATAGTATAATATGTAATGATTACATTATGAAATATTATCATTCATTTTCTTTATTGTAATTTTAAATATAAAATAAGATGATAATATTGTTAAAATAACGATCAACTTTTCGACCAAATTCATTGTATATAATATACGAATCGACATACATCGAAACACAGTCACGGTCTGATGAATAGGCAGTTAAATTATCTCTCCAATATAGAATGTGCTGACTTTTACAATTCTTTAGAAAACACACGAACATGACGGCATAGTTAGATAATACTTTAATAAATTTGTTTATATTATTTAAAACGTAAGCGGCGCCGGAATCGGCGACCATTCAATATAATAAAACATTTCTTAAATTTAATAAAACAAGAGACCACAGTGTCGGGCTAATCAAAGATTAATAAAAAAAAAGTTTCACATCCGTTCCCACGGTTACTCTATGCACAGCATAAAAGGCCTGTGATCTCATTGGTACGTATCTTATATAATCCATATTATATCATTTTTTTTTTTTTTTTTACAATTCGAACATAAACCATTCTATAATAGATTAATAGAATGTAATTCATCAATTCGTCGTCAAAACCTTTTTGAACATCGGGCTCGAAAAAGGCATAAATACGACCCAGAAAGACCAACTTGCCTCCAGTGTTTGTCTGTAATCTCAACGGTAATTACCTAGGTAATTACATTATACGCCATGAGAGAAAAATTATTTCGGAAATTGTTGACGGTGTTTCGACATGGGCGTATTTAGAGTTACAATACAGGGGGGGCTAAAGCCCGAAAAATTTTTTTTTTACTATAACTTTTAATGATAATAATATTGTATAATGTATAAAAAAATTTCAAATAATAAAATAATTATAGGTAGGTACAATAAAAAAATTAATTATAAATATAATATGGTATAATTAATCCACAGTTTTCAAATCAAAAACTAAATTACATTGTAATTGAAAATATAAAACATTTATATAGAATCACATTTATTTTGACGAAGGGGGCTTAAACAACACACTGGGGGCTATGCCCCCTAGCCCCCTTAAATACGCCCATGTGTTTCGACGTTGTAAATTTAATGTGAGTATTATTTTTTTATACCTATCACTTTTTGTGCTGAATGAATCATTTGATTCGTGAAGTCACAATAATTAACACGCTTATTTATTTATACGATATACTTCAACATTAAAAAAAAATATATATATACATTTATAATATTAAGAAGTACAATTTAATTTAATACCCATAAAAATTAAGATATAATTTAAATAAAATAATAAAACTCGCATAAAAAAAAAAAAAAATAAATAATTGTTATGTTATTCAAATAAACTTTTCTTCTAAGTGAAAATCGAGACACATCTAGATCTTTATTATATAATAAAAATATAATTACAATAAATTAAACACAAATAAAACAACATCAAATAAATATAAATTTATTAAATAAATTAAATAATTTATATTAATCAAATTAATTTAAAATTAATGCATTTATTATCATTTAAGATTTAATGGAAAAATTATATTTTTGACGTAATTACGTGGTTCCTCAATATCATGGCATGCAAAATTTATTTAATATATTATATTAATAAAATGATTTACTAAATTAATGATAAACAAAATTTCATCATGATACAATTTTAGAATAATAATTATTATTTACGTAATATCAATTTATGATAATATTGATGTTTCACGAGTCACCGGCCATGGTTTGTGCTAATTAATTATTATGTTTACTTATATTATAAATTTATAAATGTAAAGAAATGATCAAATGACTATATATCATATTATTGTATCTTGCATTATAGAATTATTGTTTTATCGTGTATTGTTTATTTGTTTCTTATATTTATAAAAATTATATAATAAATATGCCTACCTAATTAAAACAATTAAACCATATTATGATATTATATTAAGATTTAAAAGTGTAATAATTCATTATAACCAAACAATAATTGAAAAGTAGCAATTAAATTATTTTTTACAACAGTTTTTGTTACTAAGAATAAAAACAGAAAAGAAAAAAACGTTTAATTAGCTGCTTCAGTTAATATAATGAATTCGTAAATACCATTTATATTATAATAATTTTCATTTTTTAATTATATTTATATATGGTACTTAAATTGGTTAAAGACTTTGTCAAATTGAGTAATTGGTGAAAATTTATTTATTTATTCGTATATGGCTCGTTATGAGCAACAGATTTTACCTTACTTAATAAAAATAAAGTAAACATATACGAGTATATAAATACGTATAAAAAAAAAATAAAAAAATAAAAATTTAATAAACATAAAACGAATAAATATAGAATAAAATATGTAAATAGGTAAAAGGTAATAATAAATTTAAAAATTTAAAAATAATTAAAATAAATAACAATTTTTCCAGTTGGAAGAAAAACCACCATTGTGCCATGTCAAAACCAGAGCCAAAACCCCCGCTGTGGGTAACGGAAGTGATATCACGACTGGACACAATTATCGAGTTGATGCGCCAGATTCGTGATTACAACTCAGCTAACAACGCTCGAGAACAGATAGCCTTTGTGGAAGGAGCTACAAGGAGACATCACGTGCACATCGAATAATTTTACTTAATTTTACTAATTTTAAAAATTTTAATTAATTTGTATCAATCATACAAATGCACTCTGTAAACTGGCAATTTTCAAATTTCACAAAACTTACAAAATAGTTATTTTTTTTTTTTTAATTATCTAAAGGAGTAAAGGATGATTAAATTTAAAAAAGTAATAGAAATAGAAGTAATATTATAGTACTTTAGCCAACTAATAATAATTTAAAAAAAAAAAAAAAAAACAGAGTTAAAAAATCTTAATTTTTCGCAGATATATTTTAATGAGTATATAGATATGGGACATCCTGTATATTCTATTCGAAATTCGTTCTTTATAATATAATATTATTGTATTATCGAATCGTCCGGTTCTCTTTTACTTTCCGCCCCACAAACATTCGCCGCCGTCTCACCACCATTGATCACCACAAAAAGAGTAATTTAAATGTCACTCTGGAGAAAACGAGAATCGATGGTCCACGAACGATTACAAAATAGTGTTCATGACGTAACGTCCTCGTGTCCGTCTGATTTCACTGAGCTCGACTGCGACCGCGGTAAATTATCATACTGTTATAGTGTTATATGGTTACTGGCGATTACAATTATTTCGGACTCCAGTCTTCATTTTCCCATTCTATACGTATACATGATTTATAGGTCTATTTAATTCGATTATTTCTTCGTAAAAAATAATAACCCGACGCGATAATCATTAATGATTTTATAGATTTTTATCGAAATCTTAAAAAAACAAATTGGGAAAATTTTTAAAAATTTCATTTTTATTATTTTACATTCAAACGTTATTGCCGTATTGGGTATTACATTAGAATATATCTACTCGTAATTTAATAACTTATAATAATATAAGTACTCTCGTCTTATACAATATTATTAAACAATATATACTCGTATATCATTCAATTTTTCTCACATTATTTTTTATTTTTGTATTAACTCGTAGGTATATGATATATCGATTTTTTATTTGGGTACATATTATTATTACAGAAACTCGTACATATCATAATATAACATATTTATTATTTTGAAATAATTTGTCGATTTTTGTGACTATATTATAGGTATTATGTATATTAAATTTTCTTAGTAGGTTAAACTACTAGGTTTACTAGGTTTGAACGATGGTTCAAACTGAGCGTTGTTTCATCAATTTCAATTAAATTGTGCATTATAATATTACCGTAAAAATTAACCATATTTATAAAATTGAATCAGTCTCTATAATATTAGGAAATTACACTAAATCGTGAAATAAAAGCTTTTGTGGTTATTAGTTACACAATGTTACAAAACGATACTTTTGACTTGACATTTTTAATGTTTAGTTTTGGGTGTTGGACGAAAATTTTTCTACGAAAAAGCTTCGGTAAAGTGCGTCATTATACGAGTGAAATTGACCGAATAATATTTTATCGTATAGTACATCTATTGATACGAATCGATTCAACGAATATCGGCACGCGCGTTTCGGTTAAATCGAGAACCGCAGAATAAGAGGAAGAGAACGTTTTTAATTTGGTTTTTTCTATTTTAAAAAATAAAAATAAAATATTACACGGTAAACTCATATTAGGTATACGTATAATAAAACCTAACCCGAATCAAACGTGAAACAATGAACGGTTTTTTAATATAATATCGATATAAAAATTCTTTGAAGGAATAATAAATAAACCGTTTAAATGTTAAAAAAAAAAATATTAATAATAAAAATAAAGTTGGTAATTATTTTAATTGTTTCGAAATATAATATTTTTTTAAATATATTATGTATTTTACGATATAAAAATATGATGTACCTACTCATCTAAATATTTAAAGACTTTGGGACGAAAATAATCGTACCTATTATTAAGACGTGTCCTCGAATTTTTTTTTTTTGTTCTCCAGTACGGCAGTACTTATATTATACTTTTAAAGCTACATAATAATTTAGAATATTATTATTTTTATTACGTCGTAGGTATTGTATTATAATATATGTATAATACAATGGCGCATTTTCGACTTGTAAATGAAATAGAACATAAAAATACAATTACAGCGAAATCTCCTACCGGCGGGGCGGCTTGCACCCCGGGGAGCAGTAAATTTGTCCGGTATGCAGTAAGGTATTCTAGTTGTTGAGAAAACGCCGAGGGAGACAAAATAAACTAAATCAACATCGATAAAAAAAAAAAAATAATAATAATAATAATAATAATAATAATATAAGTCATAAAAAATGACGTTTATGAAATTACATTTTATTTAAATGAAAATCCGGCTTTATGTTGGTATATACCTATACGCGTCAAAATTTATACCGGGTATACTTTATTTTATAACATTACAGGTATTACACGAGTACTCATAAATGATAACAAAACACGCGTTCGCGCAAGCTGTAAAAATCGACGTCAAGTTAAAACGCGCGTTTTAAATTTAAATTTACACGCGCTCTATACAGTTGCAGAATTGCAGTGTTGTCACTGTTTGTTTTAAAATACGTATATAACGGATTGAATACATGTTATTAATATAATAGTAAAAGTGATATAACACCGTGAATAATAAAAATGCACAATTTTATCCCTTCCTATTTCCTACCGAAATTATTTTTGATCGTATGACGGTAAAGGTTGAATGGAATCAATTTTATTAAAATATCCAATGAAAAACCATAAAATTATACAGGATTTAGAGATATTTTTTTCTTCCCTCCGTTCAAAAGTACAGCGAGTAAGTACAAATCACGCGGGTTATTAAACCACGTTCAATATACAATATTCAAATTGGTTAGTCTACGGAAATTCGTTTAATTTCCTCGTTAAAATATGTGTCCACACGTTTCGTGTTATAATAGCGAATCGAAAGAACATCAAAACAAACGGACGTTTAAACCACGATACAAAATATAAAAAAAAATTTGCTATGAAAATTACATCAAATATTACTAATTCAAAGTTATAATTTGTATATTATTATTAAAACGACGCTAAATTTTACAAGTTATATAGAAACGGATATTTTTTTACGGGTGCTGGATAAAGTAATATTTAATAATGTTTTATCATATAATGGATGATGGTAAAAAAATTATAACTTTTAGATTCTGAGCGAAGCGAAGAATGTATTGGTTTTACAATGATGTGTGTCATTTTTGTTTTTATGTCTGAAGACACTTTTACTATCCGAAATAATGCTCCGATTTTCACGAATAGTACATGTTTCCGATTGAAAACTGGATGTAGTTTGTACTTTATTTAGGTTATTTTTCGAATTTCTCAAAATTGACCCCGTGCGACAAAAAAAGCGACGAAAAAATGAGGAAAAAACGACATTTTCGCTTCGCTCAGAAACTAAAATATTAGATAGGTACACACTACACAAACATACGAGTACAATCTACAATCTACTTCTTGCCGTCGAGTGAAATATAATATTATACGACTATAATATTATTTTTAGATTAAGTAACTACACACCAGCTGTGGGTTACTTTTTGTTTTCAATTTACTTAATAAAATAATATTCAAAAAAAAAAAAAAAATAGTTGGTATAGGTACTAGGTATAGTTTTAGTTTATTTGATATAAAAAAATTAAATATTATAAAATCAAAATTTTAAATTACACAATTGGTAGATTTTTATCATACAGTGCATGCCGTAATAACCATCATAATGGCGCGAAAAAACGAGCAAATTTCGTTTTATATATAAGTTATTCGTTTTCATAATAATACAATTATTATTATTTACGCACGACGCGAACTGCAATAATTATATCGTTGAAATATAATCTTTTTGATATTGTCGCGTCGTCGCATGTGATGTACGGAAAGTATTAAGTCGTAAGTCGAAATCGGATTGGTTTGGAATCAACAATGGACCCATTGTGCGCGTACGATCGAACGGTGTAATTATAAAATAATAATATAACAATATAATAATAGAAACGTCTCTCTCTGTCATACGATATGGCGATCGGTCGACAGGAAACAAACAAAGGACGTCTGTCCTGGAATAATACTTATTATTATTATTATTATTATTATTATTATTATTATTATTATTATTATTATTATTATTGTTTTTTATTTTTTTGGAACGGTCCGATAAAAAGCACAAAGCTATACTCGAGATTAGTTTGGCCGCCGTTTCCGTTTTTAATTACTTATACTTTTGAAATATCCTCGTGCATAGATCTCAGCAGCCGGCGGCGACGCGTTTAAAGTGTCGGAAAAATTAATCGATTAATGACTTATTGTGCGTATATTATAATTATTATTATTATTATTATTATTATTATTATTATATTGTACAGGGTGAAACGTTTCGTTATAAAAAAAAAACAATTATAAGACATACATATTATATTATTCGACGTTAATTCTGATAGGTATACTATAGAAGTATAGAGTATGATTATTATACATAATATATTATAGATGTATAATAATCATAATATAGTTTAAATATTTCTAGGTTAGGCATAAACGTATAATATAAAATGGTTGTTCGCGATTGTTGTTAAATATATGTACAATAAAACTTCGCAGTTTTTTGACATCCCGTATAATAAAATTATTCGATTCGGGCCGTCTTGCGCGCGATACGAACAATGCGCAAACACTCGCTTAAAGAGTTAATCCGTTCTCGTGGCCGGCGGATTTTGAATTGACGAGAGAAGTAATTATAAACTGTTCGTTCTTTTTTTTTTTCTATTCAATTAATAAGCGTTCCCGAGGACAATAAAATATACGATAACATCATCTTATACGAGTATATTATTATTTTATTTTATATAATATTATATTTTATCGCGTATTAATTCTGAATAATTGAGTATTTATTTAGGTGTTTTCTTACGGCGTATTCTTATAATAACAAATAATAACATTACGCGTTATAAATTTATAATCGAGACGTATAGTTCGTCCAACCAATAATCCGGATGACGGGTTCGGTTGAATTTCCTCCAAAGAGCTCGCACAGTCTTCGGGAAAATATATAATTATAATATATAGTCCGATTGATTCGAACTTTCCATAGGTAATATAATTATTCGGTAACCGACGAATTATTCGGTTTCACGCGGCAGCTGCTGATCAACCGCGGTATACGTACACACGTCCACGATGTTATAGAACGCGTCTGATTTGAACGCGAAGCCGACGCGTATAATATTATGTATAGGTTAGGTTTATAACTATATTATACGAATTTGGGCGGCCACTTTACAGGTATTCATAATATTATTATTATTATCGCCGCGTTTCGAATACTATACGCCGCGTTTAATCCGACCTGCTTTTGACGTTGAAAATTATAATACGTATAATTTAATTAACTCGAAAACTTTCGCTCGTCTCGGACGAACAATCTATACGCGCGTGATGTATTGTATAATATATAGAGATATTGTCTGTATGACGTCGTTATTAAACATTTTGTCGCCATACATTGTTATTATTATAATAATTATAAATATAATAATAATAATAATTATTATTATTATTATTATAGTTATATATAGTCTCGTGTAAAATTTACCTATATAATTGATACATTCACGTATATTACCTATATAATATTCATATATTTAATATAAATACAATTTAAATATTAGATATTACAAATCGTTGTAATATATTTTAATCTACAATTCATAAGTCGTAAAGTCATAAGGCTGACACCAAGACGACTCGTAATATAATTATAATAATTTAAAGTGCAATATTTTGAACTCAGTATACCTGATAATAACTCTAAGAGAGAGACATGACATGGCATTTTTTTTTTTTTGGACAGATATTGGTACATAAAAGTTAACATTTAACAAAACTTTGTATTTCGGTTACAGTATAATCAGTATTATATCATATAGAATAATATTATAATATAATATACAATGTTATAAATAATAAAATACAAAATATTATGTATTAATACCTATACAGAGTATCCTAAATCTATTTACTCATTGAAACATAAGATTATTGTGTGCAGTTTTTTTAAAAAAAAAAATGTTAGTTAGGGTACCCAAAGGACTATATACCTATTACTGTGTGTTACTTAAAACCAAAAGTAAAAAGTATATTAATAATAATAATTTATTAATGATTATGTTAAAATATATTTTGTATGCTATTATAATAAAGTAGGATAGTTAATTGATTATTACAAATTAGATTGAATTATTACTATATTATAAATGTAACTTCTTCAAGAAATAAAAATTTCTAAGTACAAAAATGTCATTAAGATTCTTCATTTGGAAGTCAAGATTATCATACAATTATGCTTTATAAACTAGTTAACTTCACATTTCACAAAACTTTTTTAAAAAAAATATATTATTATTATTTTATACGTATCCGTTTAAACAGAATTCGAGTCCTTTCGAGTGGCCAAAATTATTTTTTTATATATTATATAAGTATATAATATATTAATATCTGTAAATTAAACGTAAAATAACAGGATTACGTGCTAGGAATGTGAATTTCGCGAAATTGTAGGTATATACCTAGTCGTATCTCGTATGAGGAAATGGACGTCATAATAATTGTTCATCGAACACGCAATAATATCGCGCGTTTCTCGACACGACTAGGTATGAAATTATTTTTAAAAATGTATAGAAAAAAAAAAACGAAAAAAAAAAACAGCGTTATAATACGATAATGACAATGTAATATTATTACGATTGTTCGCGATCGTCGTCCGTATATTATCGTCATTGTTGAACGATTCTATAGAGTGCGAGAATTCAAAAATTTCCTATAACTTTAATCTTTATCCGAAACGTTTGTCCATCAGCAACACATAATACCCGTACTTTTTCTATATATGCAACAAAGGAAACGGCGGCAA
This sequence comes from Tetraneura akinire, assembly GCA_021307375.1. NCBI lineage: Eukaryota > Metazoa > Arthropoda > Insecta > Hemiptera > Aphididae > Tetraneura > Tetraneura akinire. Next base: position 16,385,102 of record JAIUCT010000008.1, on the reverse strand, counting down.
ATAAAAAAAAAAAAAAAAAATTCGTTCTTTCAAATAATTATTAAAATCTGAGGAAAGGATAATTTACGACACAAGAAAACAGACTAATATTATCTTTATTAAATAATATAATGTGCAAAATTCTCGAAAGTATCAGACAGTGGAATTGTTTACACTCCATCACAAAAATCATCAAAATTCTTGAGTACGCACTTAAAAGAACGTTGAAGAGCATCCGTAACAAGAATCAATATCCTCGAGGTCCTTTTGGAGAGAAATAAGAATTTTAATAAGAAAATCAAAAGAAAATTATTATAATATAATATCATACAGCTCGTCATGAAAAACATGTTGTTGGCTTCTGTTATTCAAAATTTTTGGACTTGTTTATTACAAAGCGAGTTCAAGAATTTAAAAATACAAAAATACAAATTATTTACAAAATACGTCATAATGACGTTATTATAATGCCACGAAAAACATCAAAACTTCATTTATACCTATAGACACGTATAAACATGTTTATATATTTTTGATTAATATTGTTATTATCGCTTAATGGAAGCGAATATAACATCAAAACTTACAGGTTGGCTAAAGCATAATCGAAATATTGTACAATATTTATCCAAAATCATAAGTTTTGGTAACTGCAGCACGTGCGGTGGCCGGTGAATATAATGTATTATATAAGTAGGTATGAAAAATACGTTAAAGTTTAAGCATTATCGGTACTATATTTTGTACATTTTTAATATGTATGTCATTGCATTATAATCAATGAAGAAAATGAATTCGATTAACCACATATTATATTGGATTTTGTTAGTATTTTCGTATAAAAAATAACGAATGAGCATTACAAATATTATTAAAACCAACGTATCTTTTTGGTGTAGTATTTTATGTGGCGCCATCTGCTCGCTCTTTTTAAAATCATTATTGCTATTATTACATATTATTAAAATATTATACGTATTATGCAAATATTATAAGGACAATAACGCTTTTAAAGATAATATTATATAATATGTTAATGGAAATAGCAAATAATGGAATATTTCCATTAACGCAATTTACTACAATTTAAATTGTGACGTAGGAGGTCTGGAGGTGTACCTATTTTTTATTTCGATATCGAATCGCGAATTGTAATCAAATAACTATAAAGTAATATTAAATCATTATAAAATAAATAATTCAATTCCCACGTTATAATAATATAGGTACAAATATAATATACGTCTCATAATAGGAGTATTATATACGAGTATGAACGTTTGTACGTTATGTTTCTGTTACCCGTGTACCAGTCCCACGTGAACAAAAGTTTAAAGTTAACAAAATACTTTGTAGCATAATATTTTTGACGTGCAAGTTTTGCGCGCGCTGTTTGCAAGTTTTTGTAGTTTTTAAAAGTTCGAATAGCATAAAGTTCGCGTATAATTAGGGGAAATGATAACGAATTTGAAAAATAAATAACAATTACGCAGCAGTCGTTTTGGAGTTTTTCGCCGTTTGCGCCAAAATATACTTGAACAACTCGTCGGTTTATATATGTATAAGAACGGTGTTCGTCCAAATAATGATAATAATAATAATAATAATAATAATAATAATAATAATAAAAATAAAAAATAATAATAATAATATATATTATATATATACACGAAACTGTCTTTAATAATTAATTAAAATTTCGCGATGGAAAATGGAAATCTTACTATCCGCGGCGTTTGAGTGACGCGAAACGAATAATAAGATCTAAAATATATATATATTTGTTATCTTTATAACGTTATTATATTAGGTATGTTTAAATCGGTACCTAGCCGATTTTCGACGACGATATTTTGATCTCGTGTGCACGAAAGGTTAGGTATTATGATATTATAATATTATGTAACCAAAGTTTCTGTTCGTGATAACAATAACACATATTTATATACTTTTTTGTAATATTATATTCACTCGGATTATACGGGGGAAATGCATCGTTCGTACGTGTAATAAATGTTTACGTATAATATTATATCGATGTTGTATGATAAATTGCGTATAAATAATAAAATAAAAACACTGGGGTCGCGTGAATCGCCCTGTATAATCGTATGATATCTTGTACTGTGTATAATTTATTTAGATACGACCTCAACGCCGCCGGATAGTTCTCGGGTCGGATATGCGCGTCTTTTATTGGCAAACACGTTTCGCGAGTGGGCGTCGAGAAATTAATTTCCCGTGACTCTCAGTTCCGCGGAAATTATTAGCAGAAAGCTAAAACAAATAGGAATCATCTCTTCGGAAAATTATTATTATTTTTTCCTCGACGCACGTCATCGTATACTCTATAATTCTATATGAAACGTATCGCAGAAAAAAAAAAAACACGCGGTTGTAACCGTCGTCGTCGTCGTAATAATATTTATTAAGTTGTATGCTCTCGCGGGCCAAACGAGCAGAAGAGTGCGGAAATCGGTCTTTCGAAATTCGTCTACCACAGGTTATACACGCTATTACGACGATAATAAAATATTACGAGAAAATCAGAAATACTTCCGTATAATATATAAAAACACGTTATTTTATTTTTCATATAATATGTAGGTACTATAATGTATAACCGAAGAAAATTGTTTTTTTTTTTTTTTTTTTTTATTTTACTTCCGGACTAGATTATAATAATATATTATACGGTCCGAAGAAGAAAAATAGTAATAAGGAAAAACGACCGGATACTGTTGTGGAAAGTATAATATATTATATTATACTTATACAGATTGATAATATTGATCGTTGCATTGGAAAAAACGATTCTGACCAAGTCCAGACATTGAGACAGAGAATGATGTTCATTTATGATATATGAAACGTTGTGTATAATAATAATATTATACACCGCGAATCAAATATCAAAATGTTATTTTACAATAATATATTATTTTGATTACCTATATATATATATATATATATATATATAAGTTAATTTAATTTAATTAAAAATTAATGTTTTTACACATTGTATTGTTTTTTTTTTCATACGAATTCGAATATCGATTAGTGCAAATAAAAATGTTAGGTGTACAACGTATTTTGCATCATTCTGCGAAGGGCACAAATTTGTTGTACAATGTAGATACTTTGTACAAATCACGTTGTACGAGTTAATATAGTTACAATAATAATATAGTTTTGATAAAATTACAATTTTAAATACTGTATTTAATCAACAATATTACAATTAAAAACAACCTAATTATAATAATTATAATAGTTTTTTGTATACTGTATAACTTTCAAATATATAATATGTATTTATTACAAAGAAAAATTACACCAATACAGCGTATTAAAATATGTATAATACAATAATTATTATAGTACTCGTTTTTTTTTAACATAGAAATATTTTAAAAATACTCCACCTCGAAACAGTAAAAATTTATTCCATTTTTATTCTTCGATTTTTATTCTAAAAAAAAAAAAAAAAAACTGTATCTATCTTAAACGTAAGACGTTACAGCTGCGTACAATGATTCTTGTACAATTTGCGAAATGTACAACATGATTGATACTAATAAGTATCCACTTTTTACAACAATTATATTTTATATTTGTACACTTCGCAAAATATACAAAAATCGCTGTACAGATTGCGAATTGTACAAATTCGGTCTTTGTATAATAATATGTAACATATAATAATATTATTATATTGGATGTGAATTGCGTTCTTTCATAACATTATAATAATTCGTTTCTATACTAAATAATTGCACATGGAAATAGGGCACGCAAAAGCAAATATTTGATCTTTAACGTTTTTAATATTATGCAGCCAACTGCAATGAACAATTATATTAAAATTACGTGATGAAATTTCCCAAGATTATTTTACGGAAAACAAAGTTACTTTAGTGTGGAATGACTTAATGAATTTTCATTTGAACGATAAAATACATTTTATACGTTTTTCTGTACGTTTCGTCGCCATCGTTGGCAAAGGATAAAATATTAATTGTAATACAAAAAGAATTTAATTAAACGTACATATTTTACGTTTAATTTATAGTTTAACTTTTCTTACGTATTTACGGCAATTTATCAATTGAATACACATTAAACATGTAATGAAACCATTGATATTTAGGTTATAATTATATATATTATATATATATAGGTAATATTGTTCGTAATAATTATTATTACTTATACGATTTTGTTGATTTTAAAAATAAACTAAAAGTGAAAAACGTGTAAATCAATAGATAAAATAAACAAATGAGCGCAATATCTATAATGTATAATTTCGTCGTTTGGTGTTAATATATAATTTTATGGAAAATATTATTACTGCTCTTATTTTAATATTGTAAATTATTGTGGGGGGAAAAATAATAATAATGTTTCAAACGTTAAACCATAAATGTAAAAACTTATAATATTTATGTAACCCATTTTATGTTATGAGGAGATAACGTAATGTATATATTATAGAAAATATTATTATGTATTTCAATATTTGTATTAAACTTCACGTGTATAATTTATACAGCGTTGATTATTTTACACGACCCAGTTTAAATTTTTTTTTTTTTAATCTTTCGAAGTGTATAAGTGAATAGGTGCAATGTACGTACGATGTATGTAATAATATCATTATTCATAAAAAAAGGTTAGCAAGTAATAAAAATAATAAAAAAAATAAAATAATTAAAAAATAACCTCCTCCCCATTCATCCCACCGATAGTTTTACACCGTTTTTGACGTTTGACCGCGGTATGTGATGAAGATAATAATATTATGCAAATAACGTTTTAGGTCAAGTCGTTTATGGTAATAATATTTAATAACACCCTCGACGGCGTCCTGTCAAAATTTTGTGTATATAATTACTGTAAATCAACGAGACGATCGAAATAATATATCGTTTTGAACGAACCCAGAATAAATAACATTGAAAACGTATATTATTACGTAGGTGTATATATACATATACCTATATATTATACCCAATAATACTGACCGTTTCTGCAACGTGAAATATATTACGATCGTTCGGTATATATATCGTGTGCAAAATATGTTATTATAAATTATATTATGTTATATGAACAACGGTAATACCAGACTTGAAATATAATGTTATGATATTCTTACTCTTATCCAATAACGAATATATACGACTGCTGAGGACCAAGAAAAAGAATTATTATGTAAACTTGCGGTTTAATAGAAAATTCAAAATTAATATACGAATTTATGCGATGTAATGATACAATTACAGGACAGAAATTATCGATTGCTTGTAAAAATATAAATATTGTCATAATACACGCGTTATGACGATATAATAATATATTATTATACCAGTGAAATATATACATATATTATTTTTAAATATTCCCACATTACGTTATTAATTTATCATACGTATATACTCCTATATAGTGTGCAATAAGGACATTATTGTATGCGTTCTAACCGGGGTCGGTCTGGTGAAAACTTAATATTTCGATAATATTATAATATCGTTATCGCGTCGAAAAAGAGTGCAAAAGCTTATTGATAAGTGCTTTCATTATTATTATTATTATTATTAACGGCGTTTTCGAACATTTAACCGCTCCTCGCCCCATCAGTATTGCCGGTGGCGGTGACGTCGAATGTCACAGAAAAAGGTCATTTATTATGAGAGGAAAAACACGTACCTGTGCAAAAAAAAAAAAAAAAAAAAATAACAAATAAAAAACCGCAACACAATCTCTTTTTTTATTTTTTCCACGACGAACCGATGATAGATTACACACGAATATAATAACATTATAATGTAAATATATATATTATTATATATTATTATTATATATATTTACATTATAAACTGTATAGTTTCGTTTTTTTATTACATTCTACATCAATGTACGTAGAAAAATAAAATAAAATACCAAGTCTTCTTTTTCTATTTAATAAGTATTTAAATAATATAATAAAATATCGGGTCGAATAATTATTGTATATTATATTATTATTAATAGATATAATATATATATATATATTAATAATTACGATATGATTTTCGCTGGCGAACCTTTGTTTCTGTAATATACTGTATGGTATTACGATGAAAAACGTGACAATCGCGTTGTTATCGTTTTTTGTTTTTTGTTTTTTTGATTTGTATTAATTCCTCGTCTCATTGAATAATTTGACTCTGCGTGTAGTTAAACTATGAAACGATATATTATAAATCGTTATATTAATTATAAACATCACGCGGAACGCACGTTTATTTTTTGGTTAGGTTACTATTATATAGGTAATACAATATTGTGATAGTGATACTTTTCGTGAAGAAATTTAAACCCAACATAATTTAAATATTATAATACGTAGGCACACGAGCAAAATTGTATGTTTTCTGATATTATTGCAGCACCGGACGATATTTTTTATTCAAATGGTCGGTACTATTTCTCTGCTGGCGGTAAATTATTGAGCGTTCAATTTTCTTTCGGAAACTTTAACAAGGATCGTTACTTAATATAAAGTACTTAAAATTGTCGTGTTCGGTTCGGGCGTTCGCGGTGTGCGATTAAAACAATATTACAATAAGAATCGATAAAATTATGTATAAAAACATTCCAACAATGGCGTATAAAACACATTCTTCTTTTTTATAACTTTTCATTTAATAGGAGAAAAATAACTGTTTAAGTATGATATTATTGTTGTAAATTATACACGCGACTCTATCATATAATAAATATATTGGAACTATAGGTTTATTTTTAAATTCGTAGTGAAACGAAGAATATTATATGCAGGTAATTGGATTTACAACGATAATTGTTTTTTTTTTTTTTTTTTTTTAATAATTTAATTATTATTTAATAGACATTTTTCATTAAAAAAAAAAAAATCATTAAATTAAAATTAAATAATTTTATTTATTAAAATAAATTTTAATTAAATTAAAAAATTAAATTTGATAAACACGAATAAATTAATTTAAGATAACTAACGAAATATTGAACACGAAGACTTGAAAATTTTACCAAGTCTTGACGAATTTGGTATAGAAACCAATATTATATACACACGGAATACAATTTTGCAAGTGATAATATTTGACATTTACATCTAAATATTAAGTTAAAAAATTTTTGTTAAATATGTCAAAATATCAATAGAGAATTTCATACCCAATATAATAATAAGTTTTAACTTAGCTTTAACCGAGCTTGGCTGAATATCGTTGTCTATTCAAATCATAAAATGATTGTATATGGCAACGCTACTTATGCCCTACTATTATCCTTTCCGCAGTCTTTTTTTTTTTTTTTTTTTTTTGTAAATAGAAAATCGACGACGCGCTGGTAATAGTTAAACATCAAAACACGCCTCGAAAAGTCGTAAATGAGTTAGTTTTTTCTCTTCAAACGTTTTTTGTTTACTAAATTTTACGAAAAAATATATACAATAATAATTCTCGCAAAAATAAATATTACTGCAGGTTTGCATTCCACACAGCAATAATATTGTGTTCGCATCACGCCGCGTAAAACTGTTGGAAATTATATTTTTGTTCGCTTAACATAGGAATTTACCATGGAAAATATCTCGAAAACTCTGGTCTTGATTTGTACAAAAAAAAAAAAAATAATAAATAAAAATAATAATAAATAGGATAAGTGATAATTCGCCATATAAATATGTAATTAAAAATTTTCAATTATCATGATATCATGCTTTGTATACATACGTGTGTTTATAAATTTCATTAAGAAAATATATATTATAATCGAATTGAATTTTGAATTTTTTATACGGCTCGGTCCGGCAGACATGAAGAAAATTAAATCAATCTATATCATAAATAATAAATAATAATATGTTAAAACTGTATGTACAGCCGCGGGTACAAACGTGCATACGTAATATTATTATTATTATTATTATTATTATTATTATTATTATATCGGCCCGGTTTATAATAATATATAATAATATAATATATAATATAATGTATATTACCTTTATATGCATTATTGCGTGTTTATTATACGAGTAAACAAAACGCGCATATCTGAATAAATTATCGTTTTGGTATCGCAACGGGTATTATCGTAATTATCATTACGTCAATTTATGTCAATTTTATATAAAATTATGGTAAAATATCGAAATATAATAAGAAAAATCCATATAAATACTTTTAATACTGATTAACTAAAATTTAAAAAAAAAAAATGTGATTTTGGATTTTTCTAACATTTAGATATCATATTAAGTAATATCTGAGTATAATTCAGTAAAATATTCAGACCTTTAAACACAAAATTGGCAATTTTATCCAACTTTATATACATAAAAATGAGAATTTTACGAAAGCCTTATATTATTTTATAGAAAAATTAACATAACGTTTCAAAATTTTACCATAAATATATAGTATATATTGTGAACATCCTATCAAATTTTAAAGTCCCAAAAAAAAAACTTCAAAATTGCCTGTTTAATTGTGAAGTATTGAAATCGAATTCGTCGAAATTTTAGTTTTTGTGAAACATAACTTTTTTTGGTCATTTTATGGTTTTCTCTATAGCATGGGGTCAAATTTGAGAAATTAGAAAATTGACCTAAATAAAGTACCAATTACATCTACTTTTCAACCGGAAACATATGCTATTCGTGTAAATTGGAGCACTACTTTGGAGAGTAGAAGTGTCTTTAGCCATAAACAAAGACACACATCATTGTAAAACAAATACATTTTTCGATTCGGTTAAAAACAAAAACAAAATAGTAGTATATTTATAGAATTAATATTCTATTATTTTTATTTCAATTTATACTGATATAATTCTTAAAATACATAGTTATAATTTCAAAATTATACAAAATATGTATCATGTAGTTTTAATAATAATATTAATATAATACGCAAACAAAATTATTTCATAATTTTTTTGATGCTAACTAGGAAACAATCAACATTTCCTTATTTCCTATAAATTATATTAAATAAAGTATACGGTCATATTTGTTTGTTCTATAATATTTTTACTTCAGAATTGATTCTTTTAAAAAATTCTCTTTTAACGTAATATTGTGACATTAATTCATAAGTTAATTATTCGTACATAAAATTATAAACTTGTAATTTGTTAAATGATCTTTCATAATCAGATTACATAATCATTTACACAATTATTAGGGTCCCATTATGAGTTATTTCATATTGTTGGACTAGTTAGCTGGTTGCTTGCTCAACACAATCTACAATTGTGTTCACCGACGACGACTATCACAACAAATCACATACGCATATCTAAGATTGCATATACACCAATTTTGAAGGGGCAAAATTATTAGTCAATTTATGCCAGCGTTATTATCATCAGCGATTTATCATCTTAACACAAGAATTGTAACGAAATCAATGTTAATCAATGTTATAGAATATAAAAATACACATACTAGTAATACAATAATTACTACAAATAACATTCTGATGTTCCATCATTTTTTTTCATAAGTAATATTTTTCATAATATGTTGGTCACATACAGATACAATACCAAAATAAACCAATAGAAAAAATTACAGTACTTATAGAGATGAGTTTATAAAAACCCAACTCATGTTTAGGTATTCTTCGATGTCTTCAGCGGTTGACGTTTTCTCAAGTACAGTGAAATGTTGTTCTTCTAATTTTAACATCACTTCATCAAATGCCCTCTTAATATCATCTGGTATGTACAATATCTCATTGCGTTGATACAAAATCAATTGCTTACAAAATTCTTCTAACGTTCTCTGAAACTCGAGTACTTCGCTTCTTAACTGATCTAAGAGGTTCTTGACAATATTGAAAATAATATTACAAACATCGATCGAGTATATGTTATTGAAATGTAACGTTCTGCCTATCATATTCACCAAGAACTCTTCCCATACCTTGATTCTATATTCCTTGTCTTGGATGACTAAAATCTTGAAGTCGAACTCACAGATCTTCATCTTTGTCTCATACATCTTCATCATTGACTGATGTATCGCGACATTGTACTGAGCTTCCTCGCTAAGGATCACATGTGTATCCATCTTCCACACTGCCTAGTCTAAAACACTGCACTACTACTATAAACGCACACACATATATATAGTGGATTAGAAAGTTTGCGTGACACGAATAGATATATTATCTTATGTGTTGAGCGAGATATGATTAAAGTCAAAAAAATTGAAAAGTATAATTATCCTAACGTAGTTTTTTTATTTTTATTTATTTTTTATATTGTGGAACCACAGCGCAGTGGAACTTTATCTGGTTGTGTTATCTTTATCCGATATAGGATAGGATATACGGATAGGAATCCATATCTCTTATTGCTATTAATAAGTCTTTACATTTATAATCCCTCTAATATTCGCCTTGGACGTACAATACAAATAATTTAAGGCATTATGTAATTATTTTATTGATTTTTTGTGACACTGTATCTGTATGTTAGTTATTATAAAAAAAATCATAGAAACATCAGAATGGTATATGTAGTATTACTAGTACGTGTATTTTTTAGATTCTAAAACAATTATTTCGTAATAATTCTTGGGTTTAGTTCAGTGGTTCTCAACGTGGGCGATATCGCTCCCCTTGGACGGTAAATGGATATTGAGGGCGGTGAACTACTTTCGGCGGTAGGGGTCAGTCAACAAGTTTAGGGTGTAGGTCGGTGTCTGTTTTATTATCTTTATTATTTTTGCAATTGTACGTGCACATTATATTTTATTATAGGTACTGTATTCTTATAAATTAAATTATTAAATTACTTTTTCATTCACCGTTTGATTCGACTTAAACATGTTGTAGTATCCTTTTTCTTATTATAATACTATTATTTATTGAATTCTCACATAGGGGGCGTAAAAAATGAATTGTTACTAAAGGGGGCAGTTACCTAAAAAAAGGTTGAGAAACACAGGTTTAGATGATAAATAAAACATTATTATGTTCAGACGTTGGTATAATTTAACTAATAATTTTGCCCCTTTTAAATTGATTTATACAATCTTATATATGCGTTATCATTATGTTGTTGTAGTCGTCGTCGGTGAACACAATTGTAGATTGTGTTGAGCAAGCAACCAGGTAACTAGTCCAATAATATGAAATAACCCATAATGGGCCTCTAATATTTGGGCAAATGATTATGTTATCTGATTATGAATGTTATTTGAACAAATTTTAAGTGTATAATTTTGAGTGCGAAAAATTATTAACTGTGAATTATTGTAACAATATGACATATTTTTACTTAATATTTATCATGGGCGCTGTCGCGCTGACTATTTGGGTACAGTGGTGTTCGAGCACCACATGAAATTAAATTAAATATACATTTTCATTATTTAAAACGTTAATATTATATACAAATTCAATAAACTATTAATTGATTTTTTGAAAATTATGAGAATTTAATAAATAATTATATTATTTATAGATTGTAGGATTGTAATCAGCTAATATATTATAATATTATATTCGAAATGTTCATGAATATGAAAATTACCTTTAATTTAAAAATCGGAAACATATTTATTATTTGTTGTATTTCTTCGGCGTACCTAGGAATATAATGATTAGTAAATAAAATTATTAATATACTATATTGCTCCGATTTTCATGAATAGCATATATTTCCGGTTGGAAAGTGGATATAGTTGGTGCTTTTTTTTTTGTCATTTTTCGAATTTCTCAAAATTAACCCTAAGCGGTAGAAAAAAAGACGAAAAAACGGCAATTTACACGAAAACTGAATTTTCGACAAATTTAATTTCAATATTTCACGATTTCTCGGGAAATTTTGAAGTTAGAGTCTTGAAAATTTTATTGTGTGTTCATATAGATACTTTATACATGTGGTTAAATTGTGATGAACCGTTAAGTTAATTTTTTTTACAAAATATAGAACCTTAAATATTTTGTGAAACTTTTGTTTTTATGTATATAATGTTTAATAAAATTGACAATTTTGGATATTAAGGTCTGAAAATTTTCCTGAAGTATATATACATATTACTTAACATCATATCAAAATTTTTAAAAAACTCTATTATCAATTTTTTTTTAAAGCTGTTTAAAGTTGATATTTTTAATATTTTACTCTTGTTTTTTTGTTTTTATGTCTGAGGACTGAGGACACTTTTACTACCCGAAATATTCTTCAATTTTCACGAATAGCAAGTTTCCGGATTGAAAGTGGATGTAGTTTGTTAGTTTGTTGAGTTAGGTGATTTGTCGAATTTTTCAAATTTGACCATATGCGGTAAAAAAACAACGAAAAAATTACAAAAAACCGGCATTTTTCACGAAAACTGAAATTTCGACGAATTTGATTTAAATATTTGACAATAACGTTAGAGACGTGAAAATTTTTTAGGGTGTTCATTTTTGTACTAAATGTGTGATACAATTTTATGTTTTAAATATTTCATAAAACATGTCAAAATCTTAATCAATTCCTACATTATCTGACTACACTTCGTTCAGAAACGTTTTTCGAATGAAATGGTTTATGAATTGCATTCAAATTGTAATTGAAATTTAACACTATGATTTGCACACCTGTATTCCATGCAATAGGACGCAGGAGTATAAACTCGTCTTTTTTAATTTTATAAATTATTTTATAATATTAAATAATATAATCTACTTTTAATGTAGATTCTTTCATAAAAATTTTTCAATTTTAAATTGTAATAAACAATGAATTGATCACATGTGACCTGATAACACTTGTTGGTATCCATTAAAATATATTCAAATTTTTATTATAAATGTGTTGTGTACAAATGGGGTGAGGGATATAGCCTCAGCGTGTAAATTATTTTGATTATTCTAGCCCCCTATAATGTTTATCAAATGTGACAATCTATAATTTTTTTCTTAAATACCCTATACCTATAGTATCTACTTACCTATTAGTCTATTACCATATGTCCATATTATGAATATAATATACTAATTAAATTTAGGAAGCAAGTTTATTTAACTTAAATTATTATTTACTTATTAGTTATTATATATTATATTACTAAGTTTGCATATGCAAATGAAAAATTAATAAATATGTGGAATTAAGCTTTAAAATTAAAAAAGTTTAAATCATCCATATATAGCCAAATTTACAGTATTCATTTTTTAAATTATTAATGATTAATTTTTCCAATTTGTCCAGGTGCGAGCAGATAATTTTTGAGATTGAATGCTATTCGTTCAATCAGGCATTATAGTCAGATATTATTTTTTTTTAGGGACGTTTTAAAATTATATTTAAATATAACTTGTAGAGTACTAGAATACCATTTCTTTTTCTTATTTACAGAGCCTGCATGGTACCTAACATTTAGAATAGTTTGTCATTTTTTATTATTAATATAAAAAAAAAGCAAGGGAAGGGATAAAGGTGTGCAATCATAGTGTTTAATTTTAATTATAATTTGAATGCAATGGCAAACCATTTCATTCAAAAAAACGATTCTGAGCGAAGTTCCGTCATATAATGACGTTTTTTCGTCATTTTTTTTCATAACATTTTCGATGTACTAAAAATATCAAATTTAAACAGCTATAAAAAATTGAGACTAGGGATTTTTATGTAAATAAAAAAAATACTTCAGTAAAATTATCAGACCTTGATGCCAAAAATTGCCAATTTTATCAAACATTATATACGTAAAAAGGAGAATTTTACGAAATATTTAAAGTCTAATATTTTGTAGAAAAATGAACGTAACACGGTACCAAAATTTTACCACATATTAATATATGGTAATTTATGTAAATACCCAATAAAAATTTTAAGTCTTTAACTTCAAAATTGCCTAAGTTATTGTAAAATATTGAAACCGAATTCGTCGAAATTTCAGTTTTCATGAAAAATACAAATAAACTTTTTCTTCAATTTGCCCTCTAGCTAATTCTAGAGAATCGGAAAAAATCACCTAACAATATTATGTATATATAACCGAATGGTTCGTTAATTCTCATTATAGACCTTAGCCTTTGATCAATAATCTATGATCTGCGATATGAATATATGATCAACCCCAGGGAGTTGCTCAAAGAAATATTATAAGATTTACGATGGAAATTTCTGTTTATATAGATGGTTGGCTGGTTAATATTAGTTAAAATAATATTATTTTGGTTGCTATTAGTAACAATAATAATATTATTACTTTGGTTGCTATTAGTAACAATAATATTTATATTATCACTATGGTTACTATTATAAACAAATTTATCCGATGAATCAAATTCGTCGAAGGAAAAATGTCCTTTTTTCGTTATTTTTTCGTCCTTTTTCTGTGTGATATGAGGTCAATTTTGGGAAATTCGAAAAATGACCTTAATAAAGTACAAACTATATCCAATTTGCAATCGAAAACATACAACATTCGTGAAAATCGGAGCATTATTTCGGGTAGTAAAAGTGTCTTCATATTTAAAAAAAAAAAAACAAAAAAAAAAGACACACATCATTGTAAAACCAATCGCTTCGCTCAGAATCTAAAATTAATTTACCTATAATGTAGCATTTTATTTATAATACAGGTACATTATTGATATAAATTCAATTGATGGGGGTGTTTTAAGTGTAAAACCCCTTCTACAACGCTGCCTTCAATATTATCATATTTTCCAACATACTCTTGCTATCAAAATATTAAAGAACCATGAAAAAATCTCAGGAAAAGAATTACCTACTACTTTAGTTAATTATTCTATAGATACTTAATATTAGTATTATTATATATTTTATAAATAACAAAATTTTTAGGTGATGTTCCTAAACTTCATCATTATATGATATTTTATTTATGACATAGTTCAATATATAGCTATATAGTAACTATTTAGTTATAATATATGTATATTGCATATACAATAACTATATTATAGTTCAATAAGGAGTACATATTATGTAGAAAAATTAAATCAATTAAAATGTTAAATTAAATAATGTAATATAAGTAAATAAATATTCAACCATAATATAACTAAATAAAATAAATGAAATATTGTCATTTGTTTGTATGTTTTTTATATACTAAAATTATTGTTTTGCATTCCATAAACATGTCGGACGCCTGACTTCACCACAGCTGGAATACAGTCAATGTAAAATATCGTTAGTACCATATCTAGTGAAGTATATACTAGTGGTATCATAAGAACGCTACTGGGAGACGACCAAAATTCGTCCGAACTCGAGCATTTCCACCATTAAACTTTTCCGAATACTGGCCACCGGCGTCCTTGACACTGAGTCGCACGTAAGGAGTAGGGGGGAATTTAAGGCGGCGTCTAGATGATAGAGTGGGAGAAATTTGTGTACGAAACCGCGGAGCTTGATTATGATGCACGAACAAGTACCGTTCTTAGAGTGGCACTAGTATAGATATCACTATATCAGTAATTAATAATGGTCTCCAGTTTTAAATATACTCTATGTAGCAGCAGCGCATAACATAGAGGTAACTTGGTGTTGTGGCGACATTCGTTAAATATTTTTAACGCAATTATACAATCCGTCCAGTCCGCAATAATGTAGGTTGTCGATTACATTATCACTATTTTATTGTAATTTTTACTTATTGCACAAACTATAGAGTAAAACTCTTACTCTATGATACAATACAACAATCACATATTATATAAAATCAGATAGTTCATTTTGGAATAAAAATGAAAATCATTAAAAAAAAATAATTTTATAGGAATTTGTATATAATATTAATGTATATTTAATTTAATTACATGGGATGCTTGAGTACCGCAGTACCTACCACAATAGTCGGAGCCCATAATAAATATTACGTAATTATACGTAATATTGTTACAATAACTTATAGATTAATTATTTGTACTCAAAATAATAATTTATTCATATGACTTTCATAATCAGATTACATAATAATTTACCAAACTACTAGAGGCCCATTATGGATTACTTCATATTATTGGACTAGTTAGCTGGTTGCTTGCTCAACACAATCTACAAATTGTGTTCACCGACGACGAATACATAACGCATATATATGATTGCATATACACCAATTTAAAAGGGGCAAAATTATTAGTCAAATTATAACAGTGTTATAATTGGTTGTCGATCGATTGTCCGTGTATATCCATTGTCCTGTTGGTCGATTGAGTATCGGTTGATTGACCCAGACCCGTTTTATTTATCATCTAAACTAAAACTAAGAATTTTAACAAAATCAAAGTTTTAAAATCAACAAAATACACGTACTAGTAATAAAATTACTTCAAATATCACTCTGATGTTTCCATAATTTTTTTTTTATAATAACTAATATACAGATACAGATTCATAAAGTCAACACGATTTGATTACATGACAAGATTCTGATGCGCGAGACAAAATGCGCGAGGCTGCTTCACCAAACAGCTGTATTGCCCAACTGTTCACACGATCCGCACCTCACATGTAAAGCCATGCGAATTTGAGCGAGCTGTCAGTCTAGTGCGAGACAAGATTACCATAATTTTTGCTCGACCATTTTTACTCTAACCATCGAGCTCTTCTTTTTCAACTTCATATCATGGACATCATATATAATATATATATAATCATATCATGTTGATAATTCCTTTCCACGCATCATCTTTTTTAATACTATTATGGTAATCTTCTTCTAACGTTCCATGACATAGGAAAATTTTTAAAAATTATAATAATTTTAATACATTGATTTTGATCTATAATATACGCCTCGCGAAAGCGTTCATACGGTGTGTATCAACCGACTGAATCTCCTTTGACGCGCGTCCAAAAAACGACAAGCTTCCGTTCGCCACGAGGTTGCCTCGTGTTGATTCGCGAATCACGCGTGGCACCGCCCCACACGTCGCGTCGTCCAAACCCAGTTTAAAATATCAAAAAATAATTACAAAATGCCTTAATTTATTTGTATTGTGAGCCCTAGGCGAATATTAGAGGGATTATAAATGTAAAGACCAATGAATACCAATAAAATATACGGGTTCCTAACCGACATCGACTATTGGATAACGATGACACAACAGAGTAATGATCCCACAGTGCTGAATTCAACGATATAAAAGAAAAATAAAGAGAAAAGTTTACGTTCAGATAATTATAAGTTAAACTCGTGTCAAGTAAGCTTTTTAATCCACTATATATGTGTGTGTGTGTGTGTGTTTGTAGTAGTAGTACAGGTTTAGCCTAAGCAGTGTGGAAGATGGATACACATGTGATACTTAGTGAGGAAGCTCAGTACAATATTACAATATATCAGTCCATGAAGAAGATACGTGAGGCAAATATAAAGATATATGAGTTCGACTTCAATATTTTGGTTATGCATGCCAAGGAAGATGGAATAAAGATATGGGAAGAGATCTTGAAATATATGATATGGCTAAAGTTACGTTTTGATGACTTGTACACGGTCGAAGATTGCAATGGTATTTTAAATATTATCAAGAACTTCACAGATCAATTAAGAAATGAATTAGTTGAGTTTCAGAGAATGTTAGAAGAGTTTTGGGAGCAATTAGATTTATATTTACTCAATGAGTCATTTTATATGCCAACTGAAATTATGAGGACATTCGATGAAGTGATGTCAGAATTAGCAGACCAATATTTCACTATATTTGTGAAAAAGAATGCTGTAGAAGATATCAAAATAACCCTAAACATGATTAGGGGTTTTCTAAATTCATTACCATAAATCCTGTAATTTTTTCTTTTGGTCTATTTAGATACTGTATCTGTATTACATGTATATAGTATAATATAATATACTTATATTATATACCGTATATGATGTCTGTATGTGACCAACATATTATTATGAAAAATGATTAAAACATCAGAATGTTATTTTTAGTAATTGTATTACCAGTACGGTGTATTTGTGTATTTTTTATATTCTATTTCATTGATATTGTTACAATTCTTGTGTTTAGATGATAAATAACACATAATATTATGTTCAAAAGCTGGTATAAATTGACTAATAATTTTGTCCCTTCAAAATTGGTGTATAAACACGTATGTGATTTATCATAGTAGTCGTCGTCGGTAACACAATTGTAGATTGTGTTGAGCAAGCAACTAGCTAACTAGTCCGACAATATGAAATAACCCATAATGGGTCTCTTCTACTAGTTGGGTAAATAATTATGTAATCTGATTAAGAGTCTCTCATTTGTACAAATTAAACGTTTAAAAGTTAAAGAGCAAAAAAATTAACCTTTGAATTATTGTCATAATATTACGTTAAACGAGAATTTTAAAATTATCAATTTTGAAGTTAAAATATTATAGAACATATAAATAGGACCGTATACTTTATATAATAAAATTAAACTTTATATAATAAAGTTAGAGACTTAAAATTTTATTATGTGTTCACATATTTACTTTATATATGTGGTTAAATTTTTAAGCGTTAAATTAATTTTTCTACAAAATATTGAACCTTGAATATTTTGTGAAATTTCTGTTTTTGTTTATATAATGTTTGATAAAATTAAACATATTTGACATTAAGATCTAAAAACGTTACTAAAGTATACTCACATATTACCTACGTAACATAATATAAAAATATTAGAAAAATCATAATTGTCAATTTTTTATAACTGTTTGAAATTTATATTTTTGTTTAAACGAAATCTTAGACTCCTTACGAATATTATTTTTATTATTTCTCAATACGTTTATAAAAAAAATTAATAGAAAACCCCAAAAAATTGGAAAATTTTTGAAAATTTTATTGATACATACTGATATATATATCTTAACGAATCTCGGGACTCAATTTTAGATTCTGAGCGAAGCGAAGAATGTATTGGTTTTACAATGATGTGTGATTTTTTTTTTTTTTTTTTTAGTTTTTATTCTGAAGACATTTTTACTAAAAAAAATAAAATTTTCAGACCTTAATACCAAAAATTGACAATTTTATCAAACATTATATACGTAAAAACGAGAATTTTACGAAATATTCAATGTTCAATATTTTGTAGAAAAATTTAAAAAACGGTTCCAAAATTTTACCACATATATATAATAGCTATGTGAACTTTCAAAAAAAATTTCAGGTCTCTATCTAAAAAATTGCCTGAGTTATCGTGAAATGTAAAAATTGAATTCGTCAAAATTTCATTTTTCGTGAAAAATGCCGTTTTTTCGTCATTTTTTCGAAGTTTTTTCTACCGCTTATAGTAAATTTTGAGAAATTCGAAAAATGACCTAAATAAAGTACCATCTACATCCACTTTTACATCTGAAACTCGCTATTCGTGAAAATCGAAGCGTTATTTCGGGTAGTAAAAGTGTTTTCAGAATATTTATTTATATGTATGGATTCTAAGATTTTCGTTTTCCTAAAAATATCAACTTAAAACGGCTATAAAAAAAAATTTTGACAATGGATTTTTATAATATTTTAGTATGATGTTAAGTAATATATATGTATACTTGAGTAAAATTTTCAGACCAAAATACCCAAAATTGACAATTTTATCAAACATTATATACGTAAAAACGTGAATTTTACGAAATATTCAAAGTCCTATATTTTGTAGAACAATTAACATAACGGTTCCAAAATTTTACCACATATGTATAATAGCTATGTGAACCTTCAAAAAAATTTTCAGGTCGCTATCTTAAAAATTGCCTGAGTTATCGTGAAATATAGAAATTGAATTTGTCAAAATTTCATTTTTCGTGAAAAATGCCGCTTTTTCGTCATTTTTAGATTCTGAGCGAAGCGAAGAATGTATTGGTGTTACAATGATGTGTGATTTTTTTTTGTTTTTTTTTTTTTTTTATTCTGAAGACATTTTTACTACCCGAAATAATGCTCCGATTATCACGAATAGGGTATGTTTCCGGTAGCAAAGTGGATCTAGTTGGTACTTTATTTAGTTCATTTTTTGAATTTCTCAAATTGACCCTAAGCGATAGAAAAAAACTTCGAAAAAATGACGAAAAAACGGCATTTTTCACGAAAAATGAAATTTTGACGAATTCAATTTCTACATTTCACGATAACTCAGGCAATTTTTAAGATAGAGACCTGAAATTTTTTTTGAAGGTTCACATAGCTATTATATATATGTGGTATAATTTTGGAATCGTTTTTTAAATTTTTTTACTAAATATAGGACTTCGAATATTTCGTAAATTTCTCGTTTTTACGTATATAATGTTTGATAAAATTGGTAATTTTTGGTATTAGGGTCTGAAAATTTTACTCAAATATACTTACATATTACTTAACATCATACTAAAATATTAGAAAAATCCCTAATCTCAATTTTTTTTTATAGCTGTTTTAAATTGATATTTTTAGGTCAAACGAAAATTATAATCTGACTGAACTTCGCTCAGAATCGTTTTTTCGAATGCAATGGTTTATCATTGCAAATTCTAAGTAAAATTAAACGCTATGATCCACACACCTGTATCCTGTGCGGCAGGAGTATCAGCTCATCTTTTTTCGAATGCAATGGTTTATCATTGCATTCAAATTATAATTAAAATTAAACGCTATGGTTCGCACACCTGTATCCTGTGCGGCAGGAGTATCAGCTCATCTTTTTTTTCTGATTTGATATGTCTAGCCATCTCAATTCTTGAAGAGTAACTAAATCTACATAATATTTCTTGACTATACAAGTAATGCATTTTAGTGCCCCAGGTTTGTACATATATCTAATGTTCCAAATCGAAATACTCTAGGTTTTCCAGTTTCAGTTTCATTTCTATTTTCAAAAGGTCTGTCAGAGGCTTAGTAGTAGTAGATTTCTTAACAATGAGTTTTTACTAGGACGGGTCGTTATCCCGTTGCTAAAACCCCAACCTGGAGGACCAGACTACCCCAACCAATTAAGGTCAGGGTAGGGCTGCTGCAGTGCACTTATTAAAGTACACTGGGCGATGGGACCGCCACTTACCCTACGCCTACATAGAGTATATATACTATGTAGACAAATTAAATAAAAATGGTAAATTAAATTATGTAATATAAATTAAAATAATACTTGTATAATATCTAAGTAATATATTTTATAAGAATTGAAATCAAGGGGGATGTGTGGAGTAGTCAGCTTGACATTTACAACAGCTACCGAGGTGTTTAGCACCGTAGTTGGGGCATCGACATGGATGGGTAACCACCACTGCGATATACAACAGCTTACTGCCTACCAGCTGGTAGCAAATAACCCACCCTACCAGGCATGGCAGAAACCTATAAGGTGCCTAATAAAAATTCTGCCAACAGGTATCCCCGGTGCCACACGAGTAGATAGAAGGATTAAAATAAAATAAGTAATTAACTATTCAACAATAATATAAATTAATAAAATAAACTAAAATAAATATTGTCATTTGTCTGTATGTTTTATATATACCAAAATTATTGTTTAGCATTCCAAAAACATGTCGGATGCATGATAAACGCTCTTCGCTGAACTTCACTAAAGCTGGTCTATAGTTAATGTAAAATATCTGTTGGGAAATATTATTAAGTTATATACTGTCTATTGTAATGCATAGGTCGCGATTGATCGAATAAGACAACGATCAGCACTCGGCGTTGGTGCATTGCCCCATCATCTTATAATATAAGATATAAAGAAAAGTAGACGAGTTAACTCGCGACTAATATGACTTGTCGTATTTAAATTATTAAAAAATGTGATTTGTGTTAAAAATAACAATATAAATAATTAAATCGAAATAAATTAAAAATAAGAAATTTGCATTATACTAATTATTAAAATTAATTATGTAAGTGCCATTCTAAACTCAACACAATATCATTAGTACTATAATATCTAGTGAAGTATAGATAATGTGTGATTTATAACGGTCTTCGGTCATAAATATACTCTATGTAGCAGTGGCGCGCATGATATAGAATTATAGACTATAGAGGTAACTGTTGTATGTGAAACACACACAAAATAAAACAATATAATAATTAATATAAATACATTTATTAATCTTTAAATATATTAAAAAAAAAAACACACAAAAAAAAATCACTAACTAACGCAAATAAAAATCAAACGGGAGGAGACTAAACACAAGACAACGTCTTCGTGTGCCTCCTCCGTCTCCTTGTTCTTTTTCAAAACCCTATATTTAAATCATTTTAAAACTAGGACACCACAAAACTGATGTCATCACAAATTCTTAAATTTTAAATAACATTATTTTTTTTCTTTAATCTATGTTAAATATACATAACACTTACATAGCATTAATAATGAAATTATTAAAAATTGCTACCTAATCTAAAAATTGTTTATATTATTATACTAATACTACATAACTTTGTATTGTGGCGACGTTATTTAACGCGCTTATACAGTCCAGCCAGTACGCCATAAAGAAGGTTGACGATTATTTTATCACTTTATACTGTTATTTGTACTTATTGTAAAATACAAAGAGTAATTTTATTACTCAATGATACAATATTACAATCACATATTATTTCATACCAGATAGTACTTTTAAGAATAATAATGAAAATCATTAAAAAAAATTAATTTTGATAATATTTTGTATAATATAATATTAACGTATTCAATAATGAATGTTTATATTTTATTTAATTTCATGGGGTGCTCGAGCATCGTAGCACCCAAATAGTCGGCGCCCATAAAACATATTACATAATAATACGTTATATTGTTACAATAATTTATATGTTAGTTATTCGCACTCAAAATTATAAACTTCTAATTTATTCAAATGACATTCATAATGATATTACATAATCATTTACCCAACTATAATAA
The DNA here is from genome assembly GCA_021307375.1 of Tetraneura akinire. Taxonomy (NCBI): domain Eukaryota; kingdom Metazoa; phylum Arthropoda; class Insecta; order Hemiptera; family Aphididae; genus Tetraneura; species Tetraneura akinire. The sequence goes on along the minus strand of JAIUCT010000008.1, from coordinate 16,362,231 downwards.
GCCCATTATGGGTAATTTCATATTGTTGGACTAGTTAGCTGGTTACTTGCTCAACACAATCTACAATTGTGTTCACCGACGACGACTACATAACGCATATATATGATTGCATATACACCAATTTAAAAGGGGCAAAATTATTAGTTAAATTATATCAGCGTCCAAACATATGTTTTATTAAACCCGCGTCGCTAATCGTTATGTAGTCCAAAAGTAAATTACCTAAGATAAAATAACGATTAAGAATTAAGATTACTACATATACCATTCTGATGTTTCCGTGTTTCTTTTTATATAACGAACATACAGATACAGTGTCACAAAAAAATATAAAATAATTACAGAGTGCCTTAAATTATTTGTATTGTGCGCCCAAGTCGAACGTTTGAGGTATTATAAATGTAACTACTAATGAATACCAATAAAAGATATGGATTTCTATCCGCTTTCAAAGATCAGGTAATGGTGATACAACAAGGTAAAGATCGCACTGGGCCGGTGGGAATGCACTTTATAAAAGAAAAAGATAAAGATGAAGTTTACTTTATGATATATAACTTTAATCATACATACTCAACAAATAAGTTAATATATCTATTTGGGTGGAGTAAGCTTTCTAATCCACTATATATATGTGTGTGTGTGTGTGTGTGTGTCTATGTTTGTAGTAGTAGTGCAGTGGTTAGTCAAGACAGTGTGGAAGATGGATACACATGTGATCCTTAGCGAGGAAGCTCAGTACTGTGCCGCGATATATCGGACATTGGGAAAGATATATGAGTCAAAGGAGAAGATATATGAGTTCGACTTAAAGATTTTGATGATACTTGCCCAAGAAGATGGAATCAAGGTATGGGAAGAGATCTTGAAGTATATGATATGCTTACATTTACGTTCTAATGAACTGTACACGATCGTAAATTGCAATAATATTTTAAATATTATCAAGGACCTCTTACATCAGTTTATATACGAACTGCATGAATTTAATGGAAGGTTAGAACAGTTTTGGTATCAATTAGATATGTATCAACGCAATGAGACATTGTACATGCCAACTGAGATTATGAGGACATTCGATGAAGTGATGTCAGAATTAGAAGACCAATTTTTCACTATACTTCAGACAAAGACAGCTGCAGAAGACATCGAAGTAACCCTAAACATGACAAGGGATTTTTTAAACTCATTTCCTCATGTCATGTAATTTTTTCTATTGATCTATTTTGTTACTGTATCTGTATATGACCACAAATTATGAAAAATTCTACTTATGAAAAAAAATGATATAAACATCAGAATGTTATTTGTAGTACCTAATTATTTTACAGGTGCGTGTACTTTTTAGATTCTATAACATTGATTTCGTTATTATTCTTGTGTTTTGATGATAAATAAAATATTTTATGTTCAAACGCTGTGAAATTTGAATATTAATTTTGCCCCTTCAAAATTGGTGTATATGCAATCTTAGATATGCGTATGTGATTTATTATAGTAGTCGTCGCCGGTGAACACAATTGTAAATTGTGTTGAGCAAGCAACGAGCTAACTGCTCCAATAATATAAAATAACCCATACCAATATGGGTTATTTCCCCATGCCTCTACTAGTTAAATAATTATGTAATCTGTATTATGAGTGTCATTTGTACAAATTAATGGTTTAAAAGTTAAAGAGCAAAAAAATTGGATTAATGTGACAAAATTACGTTAAACGAGATTTTTAATTATCAATTCTGAAGTAAATTATACTATATGAAGTGTAAAGAGTTATGTATACCTTATATTATATAATTTATAGGAAATGATGAAATTTTGATTGTTTTCCTACTTGACATAAAAAAAAAAGGTAAATTATATGATAATATTGTTTGCGTTTTATATCGATATTATTATTATTAAAACATCACGATTCATATTTTGTATTATTTTGAAACCTAAATAATAATTGTAATAAAAAATCAGTATAACTTGAAATTTAAATAATATAATTTTAATTCCATAATATATACTTTCTTTATTTTTTGAATAATAAACAAAAAAAAAAATACAAAAATTTTATGTCTTGAATTTTAGATTTTAAGTGAAGCGGTAAAGTGGTTTTATAATGATATGTATATTTTTTTTTCATGTCTGGAGACATATTTACTACCTAAAATAATACTCCGTTTTTCAAGAACAGCAAATATTTCCAGTTGAAAAGTAGATGTTGTTGGTACTTTATTTTTTCGAATTTCTCATAATTGTCTCTATGCGATAGCTACGAAAAAATGACGAAGAAACGGCTCTTTACACGAAAACTGAAATTTCGACGAATTCCATTTCAATATTTCATAATTACTCGGGCAATTTTCAAGATAGATACTTTAAAAATCTTCTGAATATATATATAATATATATGGTAGAATTTCGGAAACGTTTTGTTAATTTTTCTACAATATTGAACTTTGAAAATTTCGTAAAATTCTCGTTTTTACGTATAAAGTGTTTGTTAAAATTTGCAGTTTTGAGTTTTAAGATCTGAAAATTTTAATGATGTGTACTTATATATAACTCAACATGATCTTAAAATATTAGAAAAATAGATTTTGATACCAGTTTCAAGTCCTGGAAAATAGATTATAAGACAATTACAACTACCGCCACCATTTCCACCAAAAAACATGTAAAATTGTATTGTTATAATTTAATATGTATTATTGTATTAACTATATAATTTATGTAAGATATGTTGGTAGAGATATTATCATTTATAGTATATATATAATATAATAATAATAATGCGCTAATATGGCAATAAAACATTTTATGATTGGTCTAATTTTTTGTTATGTAAAATATTACATACACTTACTTACACTTTATTAACACAAATTAAACACTATTACACCATAAAATTATTGGTATAACTTTAATTATATCCAATACTTGATTTGGGGTGATTCGCGGCCGACCAGTACCTCTTTAATTTTTTTTATTTTTTTTAGCATACTCTTTCTAATTAATAAATCCCCTATGATATCACAAGTATCTAAAAGTATTATGGGGGACGCTAATTTCTATAAAAGTCAAATATTCCCCTTTCTTTTATTTCTCCACTTTACACACTGATCATATCGTGCCCTACGCATAAGATAATACATCTATTCGTGTCACGCAAACTTTCTAATCCACTATATATATGTGTGTGCGTTTATAGTAGTAGTGCAGTGTTTTAGACTAGGCAGTGTGGAAGATGGATACACATGTGATCCTTAGCGAGGAAGCTCAGTACAGTGTCGCGATACATCAGTTAATGATGAAGATGTATGAGACAAAGATGAAGATCTGTGAGTTCGACTTCAAGATTTTAGTCATCCATGCCACGGAATATAGAATCAAGGTATGGGAAGAGATCTTGGTGAATATGATACGCATAACGTTTTACATTTCAATAACATATACTCGATCGAAGTTTGTAATATTATTTTCAATATTGTCAAGAACCTCTTAGATCAGTTAAGAAGCAAAGTACTCGATTTTCAGAGAACGTTAGAAGAATTTTGTAAGCAATTGATTTTGTATCAACCCAATGAGATACTGTACATACCAGATGATATTACAAGGGCATTTGATGAAGTGATGTTAAAATTAGAAGAACAACATTTCACTGTACTTGAGAAAACGTCAACCGCTGAAGACATCGAAGAATCCCTAAACATGAGTTGGGGTTTTATAAACTCATCTCTATAAGTAATGTAATTTTTTCTATTGGTTTATTTTGATATTGTATCTGTATGTGACCAACATATTATGAAAAATATCACTTATGAAAAAAAATGATGGATCAGAATGTTATTTGTAGTAATTATTGTATTACTAGTACGTGTATTTTTATATTCTATAACATTGATTTCGTTACAATTCTTGTGTTAAGATGATAAATAACACATTTTATGTTCAAACGCTGGTATAAATTGACTAATAATTTTGCCCCTTCAAAATAGGTGTATATGCAATCTTAGATATGCGTGTGTGATTTGTTGTGGTAGTCGTCGTCGGTGAACACAATTGTAGATTGTGTTGAGCAAGCAACCAGCTAACTAGTACAACAATATGAAATAACTCATAATGGGACCCTAATAGTTGTATAAATGATTATGTAATGTGATTATGAATGATCATTTAACAAATTACAAGTTTACAATTTTATGTACGAATAATTAACTTATGAACTATTGTCACAATATTACGTTAAACGAGAATTTTATTGATTCTGAGCGAAGCGAAGAAATTATTGGTTTTACAATGATGTGTGATTTTTTTTTGTTTTTTTTTTTTTATGCCTGTGTAAAAAAATACTACCTAAAATAATGCTCCTATTTTCATGAATAGGGTATGTTTCCGGTAGCAAAGTGGATGTACTTGGTACTTTACTTAGGTCATTTTTTGAATTTCTCAAAATTAACGCTATGCGGTAGAAAAAACTGCGAAAAAATGACGAAAAACGGCATTTTTCGCGAAAAATGAAATTTCGACGAATTCGATTTCTATATTTCACGATAACTCAGGCAATTTTTAAGATAGAGACATGAAATTTTTTTTGGATGTTCACATAGCTACTATATATATGTGGTAAAATTTTGGAACTGTTTTTTAAATTTTTTTACATAATATAGGACTTCGAATATTTCCTAAATTTCTCGTTTTTACGTATATAATGTTTGATAGAATTAGCATAGTATACTTACATATTACTTAACATCATACTAAAATATTAGAAAAATCCCTAATCTCAATTTTTTTTATAGCTGTTTAATGTTGATATTTTTATTTTCGTTCAAACGAAAATTATAATCTGACTGAACTTCGCTCAGAATCGTTTTTTCGAATGCAATGGTTTATCATTGCATTCAAATTCTAAGTAAAATTAAACGCTATGATTCGCACACCTATATCCTGTGCGGCAGGAGTATTAGCTCATCTTTTTTAAATTATCTTTTCTGAAGTAAATGATACTATAGAAACTGTTAATAGGACCGTATACGTAATATAATGTAATTTATAGGATATCATTTTTAATTTACCATTTGATAGGATTTGTATATTTCAATCGTTGTAAGATTCAAAATAATTTTTTACATTTAAACCTGTTAGATATTATGTTGTGTAGAAATAATCTATTGACGCTACTCGTGATATTGTTATGTAAAACTAATAATTTCAAGCAAATCGTGAACGTTCAGTTTCATTGTCACATCTCACATCATTTCAAAATATATATGCATAATGAATTGTCATTGCATAACCCAATTTTAGCGGAGGTATAAAAGTTATGATAACTATATCATTTCAGTAATCATATTTTTATCATATTAAATTTCATAATTGTGTTGGTACTAGGTATAATTTTTAAAATTCCTGGTTTCAGATATTTATTTCGGTATTTAATAAATGAAGAATCATAATAGAATATGTAATCGAAAACGTTTTTTCTTTTGGCGCTTTGATATTTCCTTTTTTTTTTTTTTTTGACATATAGGTAAATTATATTTTGTATTGAACGAACTACAAAGAGACTGATAAAATATGTAAAAAATTTAATCGGTACGTATATTATCCAATGATCTTCGCTTAAAATCATTTTCACAAATGTAATGTTTTTTTATTGCATTCAAATTGTAATTAGAATTCAACACTATCCTATTTACACCTCTATACCTTTCACACGAGTATTCCTTCCTTGTTTTTTAATTTTTCATCCCTAAAAAAAATAAACTATTTATTTTTACATTTTTCATAATTTAAGCTTAACCAGTTTATAGTCGTAGAATTAATTTATATGACAATTATAATGTTTGGACATCCCAATTTAATACAGATGCTGATTTTTAAGAATTTTTTTCGTTTATTGGAAAAATTATATTTTTGATGTCATTGCGCGTGTTCCTTTATATTATGGCATGCGAAATTGGTTAAATCAATATTTATAAAATAAATGATTAACTCAATTAAAGATAAACAAAATTTCATCGTGATAAAATTTTAGAAAAATAATTATTAGTAATTACATAACATCAATTTATGATAATATCGATATCTCATGGCTCGTGCTTATTAATCATTATGTTTACATAGGTATATTATAAATTAATAAAAATGTAGTGAAATGATCAATAGACTATACGAGTATATTATAATATTGTTGCATTTTGCATTATAGAATTGTTATATCGTTTATTGTTTATTATTATATTTAAAGAAATTAAATAATAAATATATCAAATTAAAATTATAAAACAATAAAACTATATAATAATATTATTAAATATAAAATCAAGAGAAGGGATACAGATGTAAAGAGGATAGTGTACTCGTAGAATTTTGATTAACATTCGAATGCAATGATAAATTATTACATTCGAAAAACGATTCTTAGCGAAGTTATCTAATAACATTTATATGTAGCGATTAAAATGATTTAATTTATCAGTATCTACGTTCAATATAAATAATTTATTTTAAAACCCCTAAATGAGTCACCTAAATATACAAACCTGATAGTACTTGGCTCAGAATCGTATTTCGAATGTAATTATTTATCTTTGCATTCAAATGTTAATCAAAATTCAACACTATCCTCTTTACACCTATATCCCTTTCCTCTTTTATTTGTTTCTTGGCTTGCAGTGTATTAGGTATATTATTATAATTACGTACCCGTGCATTTTTAATTTTCTATTAATGTCCAACTGTCGGGCCGAATGCAAAAAATTATATTATTAATTTATAATATTTATAATATGGATTACACAAAATATTTCTAAATCTATATATTATGTGATAAGATTAATAACAAATTTATTTGATTCTAGGTCAATGAAATTAATAATATATTGACAATCGTTGGGACACGATTATGGACGTTTTCGTTCAAATTATATAACATTTTAGGCTATTAATATGGTTTTTACATAATTTTTTTTATTTTCCAAGTTATTCACTTTATAATTATGTATATATATAATATATAATATTACATATGTGTAATAATCTTTATAATTGAACTATGGCGAATTTTCATTTAATGATATATTTTAAGGGAACTGTGGGAGTTTAATGCTTATCAAAAATTATATATTATATTTATGTATAATATTATATAATTAAATTATATTATTTTTCGTTGTGAGGCGAATTCCATGTATATTATTATTAGTAGTAGTGGTCGGGGAAAACAAAATTAACAACGGTTTTAATGATTTATAATATTCACCTGATTGCAAACTACGCGTAATACGCAAATACATTAACGTCAGATCGGTTAATTTATAATTTAATGTACCTTCACGTGGCACATCATTAAATATTTAAATACACGAATTTATTATTGTACTAATCACATTTAAAACACACATAACGCGAACGGGTCGTTAGTCTCGTTACAATATTATTATTTATTACTATAATATATTAGATATAACACTATTTTCTTTTTCAAAATAATTAGGTATTCGCAGATTATTCTTACGTTCTAATGATCGAAATGTTTGTTTTTATCTATTGTTCTCAGGTCGTCTTCAATAATATTTTTTATAGATTTGATCGTACTTTCATAATTTTCTCTGTAAAAACTCGGACCACAATATTTTATATTATATATAAAACATAATGCTATCTAAAATATTGCAAAGATATAAATTTACAAAAAAAAAAAAAAAAAAAATACAACCTATATTATATTATAAACTCGAAGTGCGACCGAACGAAATGACGCGAGTGATGACCGGAAATAAAAGAAATAGTAAAAGAAAAAATTAAACCAGAGAGCTTCGTTCTCGTTATTATTGTTATGCGTTTTGGAAAAAGTGCAAACGTCGCAGATTTATCCTTGCGTTTGGCTGACGCAACTGCATTTGCAATTTCCACGATGCGAACGACGACTACCGCAATTATTTTATCGGAATTTCTAATTATTATTTAACGTTGTCCCACGAGAACGCGAGTTAATATTGTATACCAAGTATAATAATAATACTTAAGCTATAGTGCGCCAATGATGTTAAAAATGCGGTCGATTCGTTTTTAACGTTACGTGGTAATTTCACAAAATCTATTTTATAGAAGAGTGGCGAGTGATTCGAGATTTTAAAATATTACGAAGTCACTTGAACACTTGTCAGCAAAGAAGCAAAGAGGCGATGTTATCGTCGTCGTCGTCGTTTAAAAACTAACAATATTATAATAATAAAAAAAAAAAACTAAAAAAAAAACTACGTTGTAAATGAATGAATTTTGATGATTTGTACAAATATCGGGGTAAAAATTAATATCTTCAAACAATAGGGATAATATAAAAACCGCTATAATATTTTAGAGTATTCCATTTTTCCGTCGAGAAGTAAAGTATAAATTATGTGACGTGCACGCGCGTGTTTCGACGTTTTAATATTGTAATTAAACGAAAAGAAATGTCGTGCGATTGAAATTTTATAACACGCTGGTTTATTCTCTCAGAAAAAAAGGGATGGATATTGGACATTCATAATATTATCTTCCATATCTTCAAATTTGTATACAATTTAACCAGCCTTTATAATATGCTAAAATTCATAATAATACGAGTAGTGTGTGACACACGATAATATAATGATATATTTCGGTAGAGATATTTTTTGAAAGTAAAAAAAAAAACCGACGACTGACTCGGAAATTTCATAAAAAAAAATATGTTTACCTAGGTATTATATATTATATTTTAATTTAATGGCAATTTACTTCGTCCGAAATAAATTACAATTTTTTTTTTTTTTTTTTTTGTTTTTCCATTATTATATTTCGTTACGATGTTACTCTGGAGCAATTCTTATTATTATACGGGTTTCATTAATTATACGGAATGCAGTCACACGTCATATCATTTTGAACATTTAAATGAGACTACAGACTGTTTGTGTATTTGTATACAGAACGTTCTACGAGACACGTTAAAAGTTCGCACGAAGGAAATTCGAAATGTTTCAGCGACGAAATTATAATGTAAATTACATTATTACGGGTCGATGGAAAAAAATAACAAATATTTTTCTTCCTTACGATGTAAGTTTAAAAAGTTTTATTACGACCGCAATTTTATTTTTCGTACTTTCTTTTATTAAGGTTTAAATATTCCGCGCGGGAATTAATTTCGAAAAAGCATTTTATTGTTTTTATTCCGATCACTTCGACGATATTATTATTATATTATACGAGTATACACAATACGCACACCGGGAAAATAGCAACGAAATAATATACGGATTGCTTCGTGTCGAAACGAAATAATTCATTCCGCAACAAGGGTCATATTCAAAGGTATTATTAACACGATAAGTAATGGAATTTGGAGAAATACGATAATATGTCATTCTTAAATTTATATCGCCGGGTACAATTTACGTAAAATGAAATCATTCCGAACGAAGGTTACCGTAATATTATCATTTTATACTAACCTCGATAAAATAAATAATATAATATCTAATCTAATCTAAATACTCGTAATACGTTTTTTTCAACGTTTAATCACCAAAAAATTGTATTTTTCGTTCTTTCGTATTGTTTTTTAATAGGTACCTTATAATATAATGAGATATCATACGTTTAACTGTACACCCTAATCGTGTATTATATAAAATAATATGTTACCGCGATTGATCAAAATATTTAGTGAATGGTCGACAATCTCTAGTGAAAATCTGTTAACCAAAGACCTAACTAATAATAAGTGATAAATATTATAATAAAAATCGAGGGAAATTGATGCAAACCGAGAAATAGTTTTACTACGACTACAATATTTCTGTTTTTTTTTATACATGTCGTATAAACGTGATATCGTCTTGTTCCAATCAATATGGCGTTATAAATTATAATAATAATGATATTATAGTTTCGAAAACGAATTACGTTTTTGTGTCTCATATTAATTATTATATGCAATCGTAAAAAATATAAAATACAATTATTACAATGAATGAATGCCGAACATTATTGTTTATTTTTTTCAATTATTATACAAATAATATACGTATCTACTTCACGATTAACAATTCGCATTGTGTGCGATCATATTACAATTATTCATATAAATGTTATGTAAATTTATATTTTCCGACCGAAATTGAAAAATATAATATAGCAATACAATTTTATTATAAATATTTTTGTAACCTTCGATTTTCCACGATACGTTTACACAATATTATTGTAAATACGTATAAAAAATAGAAAAAAAATCGAATTCCAAGTCTTTCGACCGCATTGAAACACAACTACGTCTACGAATGTAGAATTCAAGTTAATCGTATAAGAAAATAAAAAATAAAAATATGACCGGTATAACATTTTAACCGTCTTCGTATTTCGCAAGAAAGAATTGAACTTTGAATATTTTGATCGAGCTCGCCGCAAAATGCAAAATATTATGATATCAGTACTTTTTCCCGACATTCAATTGCCCGATACAAAATCAAACTATATTATAAATAAATTTGTGTCGAAAATTATTCAAAATTTCAATAAAATATTATATTATACCATGTTATTTACAAATTAATCTTACATTCAAAATTATACAACTAATAATAACACGTTCCTCTGACATATCAAGTTATATTATAAATAAATATGTGTTAAAAATTATTTAAAATGTCAATAAAATATTATAATATTATATTATAAATATTAAATATATGTCAAAAATTAATAATAAAAACATACCTATTATATATTTCATTATATTACGAGTACATTATTTTATATTTATAATAATAATAATATATATTGTATATTAATATTACGTACAGTAAAAATATGTAAAATATATTGTCGGGCAATTGCAGTGTCAGGCATTTGAGTGTCGGGCAAACGTATCAGACCCAAATATTATACGTATTGAACGATTTCCCCGTCAACATTAATATCATTTTATAATTATTATATGCGTGACCGCGCCTATTTCAGTATTAAAATTTGACACGATATTATAAAATGTATAATGGATTTCAATTTCAATTTATACCATTACAAATATTTATCGTACCTCGTCGTTATAAAATAAATAATTTCATATAATAATAATTAATATAATATATTTTAATGGACTAACGCGTATACGTTTCAAATACATTTCCTCTACGATTTAACTTAAAATTTATGCGTTATTATAATGTGTAGAAATCAATACATTTTATCGATCGATACGCAATATCGTTATGACGTTCGGTTATTCTAAGATAGGTATGTCATAAATTACAAAATAGAATATTAAACGAAATGAAAATAAAATTCTGTAACGATCACTCTGTATATAACTATATGATATGTTATAAAATGAAATTTACCCCGACCGTATTTGAAATGTAATATAATTGTTATACAGTCGCGAATTTATATTATTATTTAACGTTTTAAAAATAAGAACACGACGTGTTAATGTCAAAAATTAATGGATTCATATTACATATCCCACCCGTAATAGTAAATTTCGGTACCTATGATAAAATAACAAGTATATCTATTTTGATTTTTAATATATTTTTTTTTTTTTTTATATAGTAAATACAATATGACGCGTATACGTCATTATAAAAATTTGTGTTATACATCGGCAATACGCGAATAACCCGCGAGTTTCGTACGAAAAACCACGTCGGTCGTATTATACAAAACGAAACGTCCGAAACACTCGTTACTCCGGACGAAACGTGACGTGTAACAACACTGTCCATGCATGTAATACAAATATGGCCGCCACTAGGGTACACAATTTATTATAATATCCCATACGTTAGTTTTGTACATTGTACCGGAAAACTTAAAAAAAAAAAATAAATAAATAAATAAATAAAAAATAAATAAATAACTCGACCGTGAAACTGCAGCCTAAATGTAATCAAATATAAAATACAATACGGTAATGAAAATTAAATATAATATTGTGTAGTGGTAAATACAAATTTCAAAACCTGTTGATATACAATTATACATAATATGTAATTAAATTTATAAATATCTTTATTATAATTCTTAATATTAATAGAACACAGACGAAACGTCTGTTTAATTATAAACGACTAAGAAAAAAGTCATCGACGAAACGTTTTTGAATTTTCTATGATTTATCCGGTATAAACTCGTATGTTATAATAGCGCACAAAATTGGATTGACCGTCATAATTTTATTTTTTTATTTTTCACCGTTCGCGGTTTAAAACATTTAACCGTAACGTTTGGTATATGGTATATATTAAAATAATAGTTTAACGCGCATATTATA
>JAIUCT010000008.1:16318861-16349531 GCA_021307375.1 Tetraneura akinire | reverse complement strand
TAATAATAATAATAATAATAATAATAATAATAATAATAATAATAATATTATGATCGATGACAAAGCAAAAATGTCTCTAAAATCACATCAACTGCGACCATTTAAGTTTGTCGGTAATGGGTTTTAATGTACCTACGTATATATTATATAATATATATTTTAACATTATTCACTTCGAAATTTTTCCTTATATTTCGCATTTGTAAAAATAAAATTATTCTTTTCTCGTTTGCGATAATATAAAATATTGTTTTAAAATATTATTTTAATATTCTAAATCTCGGTCGAGTTTCCTATAGAGTTATTATTAACTATATTCACGAGTCACGCGCGTTTAATGTTTACGTATATCTTTACTACGAATCGTATGGAAATATATTTTGTTCAAATTTCAAACTAAAAGTATCGATCGAATAAGTATCTTATAAGTACTTACGTTAAAAAAATTTTATTAATGCGATTAGATAGATAGTAAAAAAAAAAAAAAATGTTAAACGTGAAGTTATTGATAAGGATACAAAGATATTATAGTGATAACCAAAACAACACTATAATATATATTATATTATATTTAATCACGGACGAATTTCATCGGAAGTTTCGTCGAATTTATGCGTAACATTATACTAATAGCGTAAATATATTACGAGGAAAATCGTTATGGTTCTATAGTAATAATTGAGGAAAAATAATAATATTCTTCGTTATGTAAACACCATCACTGGCGGTAAATATTATAAACTCTCGTTATGATAATAGTCGTGTTTACATTCTCGTGTATGGGGCTCGTTTCTTTATACTCTTATAAAATAACACTCGTTTTTATTCGTGTATTTAACCTAACTTATTTTTCACCTTACGAGTACCAATCGCGCGTGTGGCGATTAAAAGCCAGTAGTTTTATTTGTCAGTGCGATTTTACAGCTAGTACCTAATATATTATTCCGTATTTTACTCTGACCAAAAGTCTTGTTTTGATCTTTTGAATCTTGCAAGTCGTTCGAATTTTCACTCGCGAATAATATTTTAAAAACAGTATTTTAATCGCTATATAGTTATGAGTTTTTTTTTTTTTTTTTTAATATTATCATAATATTATATTATAGTGTATATGATTATAAAAATAATAATATGTACCTAAAAATAACAAAAATGCGACACCATCATTTAATTATTATATTATTATTATAAAATAACCATGTGCGGACGCAGACGACCGCTCGCATTATTATAATAATTATTATTATTATTGTTTGTATATTGTTATTCTTTTTTTGCCCGAAGAATAATAAATTTTCATCAGGACGTCACGTTTGACGTGTAATAACAGACGCAACCGTCGCTCGTTGATAAACAATCCGCATACGGCTCATAATTCAAATTAAATTATATGCGCGGATCGTAATATTATTATTATTATTATTATAATATTATTATATTATTACCTTTTCTCCCGTTAATTATATTATTATTTTTTTTTCTTTTTAAATCATATTAGATCATCGTTAATATTATCATTAAAACCGACGTCACGCGTTCCCCGAAACGATTGTACATTTTTTTTTAATAAAATATTTAATAGTATTCGTTTGGTAATAAATTATTATCGCGTAAAAATCACGATTATAAAATTAAATTTAAAACAAGAATATCAATGTGAATGTGCGTTGAAATAATAAACTGCGTCAAACAAATACACAACTAGATAAAATATAAAATTAAAATAATAAAATTAAATTAAAAAATTTTAATTAAAATATTTAATATATTATTGGATTGTCGGACGAAATAATATTATAATCTTTTTGTACGTAAAAATGTGTAAAAGGGTTTATATAATATTTATTCCGTTGTCGTCGAGTTTATCTCCTGAAATTCTATAAACATTTCGATAACCGTATACAAGATATTAAAAAATAATAATTATTATATTTTATTTTATTTTACAAATTATTTTTTGAAAAAAATAATAAAAATAAACATTTTACAATAAATCGTCTCATTTTCGAGCGAAGAATAAATTTTACATGTCCGTCAGTTGTAAAATGAATAAATTATTATTATTATTATTATTATTATCGAAATCTAATTTTACCGTTTTGTGGGGAAATAAAATAAAATAAATTATGGAAAATAATAAAAATAGAGATTTAGAGTAATACTTTTATGTTACTATTTCGTGCACGCGGTTAAAATACGACATAATATTTCGGCGCGGTATTTCTGTCTCGTATATAATATATTATATAACGACCAAAACGATTTGGTGGAGTAGAAAAACGTATAATACTAACGTCGTACTATTAGACCGTGTTTTGTGCAAAACAAATCTTCTAAATTTGGTGGAAACACCAGAAAAGATTCAAATAAAATATTCAATTTTTACTAAAATTTTAATATACGGGAATTTATTATCATATAACGTGCGTGTATTTAGACGAGGCGGACTCATCAACAGAAGACCTCTTATTGTACCTACTGGATACATTTCAAGATAAAAAAAAAAAACAATTTCCGATTTCGATACGAACTAATATGCCGTTTAAGTAATATATTACTAGGTTTGATCTTGTCAGTAAATATTGGTATATAATAAGTTTTTTTTAATTTAATTTTTGCAATCTATTTACGTTCACATTATTAATTTTTTTTATTTTTACATTTTTTTGTTCTTTAGAATATATTTTTTTAATTTTGATATTATAAATATTTTTTTTCTGAAAATTTTAATCATTATTGAATTATTCACGATTATAGTTTTATATCCCGTGTAAGGCTGTAAAACCGTGTCGCGTTTTACTTTAATTACAAATTATATTATTGTATATAATTAGTTCACAGATAATTAATTAAATTAATAAATATTATGAAACTGTGGAATATTTAATTGACGGAATACGAAAACAGTATGGCCGTAGCCCGTGGATCTGTATATAATGTTCATTAAAATACGCATAATAATATTGTGTTCAACGTTTAAATTGACCAAACAAATTTTATTTTTGTATACGCTCAGTTATTTTTTAAACTACTCGTAAATTAAAAAATTTCTATAGGGAAATCAAGATCATGAATCGTTCATTTTTTTCATTTTTTTATTAGTTATTTTAAGTAAAGATACTAGAAAAAAAAAGAAAAAAGATTAATATAAAATATGACTCCGTCCATATGAACTGTATAATATATTGTAAAAATGAGAATTTAAAAATCTACAATAGATCGATATTACACAATGTGTTATCATTATAGGGGACATAACACAGGAGACACCCGGTATAATATTATATTATAATATTGCACACCGGATAACTCGTACCTAGTTAAACGTAACCGTTAAGCCGCCCGCGGTTTCGTCCGCTCTAGGCGTAATGTACTAACATTATTATACACGTTTCGTACTCGTGAGTTGTAAGATAATGATAATAATAAAGCGAAATTTATATTATGCATACGTGTTCGACGCGTACACGTTAAACCTCGAACGGAATTTCTCGCCCGATCTCGAGATAAAAAACAGACTCGGCAAACACGATAACATTAACGACGCTTTTATAATATTATAAATATAATATATTTATACACGCCGGTAATCGAATTTTTGAACCAACCCCCGACGACGTAATAATATTCCATTTGGATGTTTCATCGCGAGGAGAAAAATAATAATAATAATAATAATAATAATAATAATAATAATAATAATAATAATAATAATAATAGTAATATATATAATTATATAATAATAATTATAAATTATAATATTATTATTATTATTATTATGTGATTATTATGTTATTATTATTATACTTGGTCACTATTACGGGCGTACAGAGTGATCGGAATATTAACGTGATAGTATAAGACGCGCCATATCGATTGTTCCGTATGTGTGTGCATTTTGTAATATTACTAATATATTTTAATATTATGTATGTAGCGTAGTTATTGTTTCGATCGATCAACGTCCGTCCAAATATTTTATCGTTATCATTAATTATTCCGTTTCGCCGAAATCGAACCGCACAACCGGCCGCCGAAAAACGTTTAAACAACACAATATAATTTATTATACAATAATTTACAATAATATATTACAATAATATATTATCGTATAGAGAGGAATACGTCGTTTCGTTGTACTGGTATAAAATAATATATACGACGAGACCGGACCTATAACATACGAGTATATTGTAATATCCTTGGAAATCGCGAGGGCCCCGTAACTGTTCTATGTCCGTCGAAATCGGAATGATAATAATATCGCGTACAATATTATTATTCTGGCGAATGCGAGACCGGACGGCGGCGGCGCCGGATTACAGCGGATTTTCTCTGTGAGTAATTTCGGCAATTAATATCGAAAAATACGGACGGAATCCCATTTCGCTGATTATTTCGCGATCTCTTACGTGCATTAATGTGCATGTAAATCACTTCTAGCCAAAAAGGGTTGGATGCCAAAATCTAGGATCGAAATTATCTCGGCCAGACGAGACTAAATTATAGTATAATATATAAATTATTCCGATCGATAATACAATATATTATTTATTATGCAATTCGCGTTTTATTGTATCATATAACCGTACATTATTATAATAGACGTTTAAATTTATCAACGAACAAAATAACATAAAATAATATTATAATATCGTAATATTTTCCTATTATAATTAAAATCAGAATCAAAAATCGAGTGAAAGGTCGCTTATATAAAATAAAAAACTCAATATTATTATGTACATTGCATTCTTAATTTTCTTCATTAATTTATAATATAATCAACTATTTTTATATTATTATTTATTACCCATACAAAAATGTGATAATTGTAAATTTATTTCAAAACAAAATAAAAATATTTCAATTGTAAAAAAAAAAAAAAAAAAAAATATACCTAATAAAAATAAAACTAGAAGAGATTACTTTTTTTATACAAAAAGTTCATTAAATTTACTTCATAATGTACCTATATCTTAATATCATTTTGAATATCATATTATGATATTAATAAAAATATTCATATTCCACGATGTCAAATGTTTGATAATTATCAATGTAATTAGTTACCTACGTAATAATAATTATAAATACGTTAAAATGTGTAGATTACGATAATATTATTTACAAGTATCAACTTTAGAAAATATTATAAAATATTCATGGTTTAACACGGCGTGTCGAATAGGCAATATCGATACGTACACGTCTATTGGCAAACAATTTTACATACCTAATCAATATTTTATAATGAAATAAATAATAATAATAACATTATGTAACACAATTATTATTTTAGTTTTAATAATATTATTATATTATACCATATGTGTTGTACACAAAATAATAATTTTTTTTAATAAAATATATTGCAACTTTTATTTTTAAAATAGTGTTTGATATTATTGTGAATGATTGCAGAAATTCCGAACCTGGGTTAGGTATATAATTATTTAGTCGGTCAGGTGATGTTTCTATATTATAAACGGTATAGAACTATCATTATTACGAATGCACGTTTAATATTATACTTAGTAGGTACAAACGAACGGAAACGATGGCGACCAAAATATTACGAACGGACTAACGCGATGAAATATTATTTTAAACTACCCTCCGGTAAAAGGTTAACGATTCGACTTTCTGGTAAATATTCGCTAGTTTTCCATTTATCAATATAATTTTTATTTTTGAACGAGATTTTCATTTAAAATTCCATCAGGGGTCACAATAATAATATGTAATTTATAATCAAACGTAACATAATATGTACGAGTTTATCGAATTCATTAGGTACCTACATAAAAAAACGTAATGATTTTAAATCGTGATTTATGCACATAACGACGGTAAGTCGTAATTTTTATTATTGAAAACCACCCGTCTAATAATAAATGGTCGGTGTTTGCCATTTTTCAGAAAAAATATTACAATTTTTTTTTCCATTTCGCACTTTCCTTCACCAAAACATTTTCCGAGGCCATTACTTTTCACGCCTCGGTAATTGGTTTTATTTCGGCGTATTATTACTCCTTTGTCATATTCCAGCGTTAGACCGTTGACTTCACAATACGCGCGTAAACACGATAATAATTATTATTATTATTTCATTATTTAGGCTGGAAGAGTCCTTCAGACCGATTTTTTCATTTCCATGAATTTCGAAAACAAAGTAGCACGGTAATTATAATCGGAGAGACGATTATTGAGAGAAAAAAATAAAACGTACTTGTAAATCTTTTATAATAAACTCAACCAACAGCAGCTGCACAGCGCAGTCACTGGATAATAACAATTTTCTAAAATTTCGCGATTTAAAATGTTCATTTTTTCGCTATTAAAAATATGGCTGCTACTACTAAAACTAACTACTAGTTTTGTACAAATTCAAAAATATTTCTTCCAAAACTTAAAACTTTATTGCGTGCATAAAAATATTTTAAATGAAACAATATTTTAAAAATAACGTCTTGAACGCAAAGTTCCGGTCATAATATCGATAATATTATTATTATAATTTATAATATTACGAGCGCGCGGAATCGAGTTATCGAATTGGATTAAACGCAAAAATGAAACGTGCGCGAAAAAATAACTATATAAATATTTACTCATTTTAATATTTCTACGGAAAATGAAGATTTTTGAACGCTGTATTTTTTTTTTTTTTTTAATTATTAGTTACTTAAATTATTTTCTTAAATTTGTACGTCTTGTAAAAAATATAACTTTTTATTTTTTACGCCTAGTAAAATTTGAAAATCTAGCCAGTTTTTAGAATACAATTTTATGATAAAATTTTGATGGAGTGATCTCCTAATTTAATGAAAATGCCAATTTTAAGCCAAAATTATTACATTTATTGAAGAAATAATATTTATGACGTCATTTTATTTGTAATATTATTTAAAAATGTATCGCGGATTGTAAATGTCATATCATCAATGTTATGATAAGTGTTATATTTGATAGTAATTTGGAGAATTCGAGATGGGTAATCAATCGAAGAATACAGAAAATTAATAATAATATAAATTAATAATTGCGTTAAAATATAATTTTCTACACGCCATGATAATAAAATATAGGTAGGTAGTTAAATATTACAAATTACGACGTCACTGTCACTACATCATAAATATTTAATTTCTTCGAGAATTGAAAAACATTTTAAAAATCGATATCTTCGTTAAACATAGAAGTCAGTCCATCAAAATATTATTATACAATTATGTATTCTATAAACTGGCTATTTTTAAATTTCACTGACCATGAAATATTATTATTTTTAAGTAATACGAGTAAAATATATTATAATATAACCCATTACCTAACTTATAAAAAATATAAGAATTAAAAAAATAACATCATCGAAAAATTAATTTTTCGCTGAAATATCATACGATCAGTACAAATAGATTTGGGACACCCTGTATGAATCAGTAATCGCGATATCGCGTGTTTCTTCTCGGACGAGAGAGAAATATTATCATTCGGCCGCGCGAAAGACGGGAGCGTATACATACGCGCGTAATACCTATAATAAATATTTATACGCGATTGATCAAAAGTCGCCATCACGTACACATAATACAATATATTATTTTATATTTTTCGTAGGTGTTGAATCATATTTCATAAATTATTATACGAAAGCCGTAAATAATATACGCGGAAAAGAAACGGTCGTTATATTACAATATTATATTTTGGTACGTACGTATATTATTATTATTTTTGCGATTTCATTTTGCGCTCGTCGCCGAACTTATATGTATTCGCATTATATGATTATATATTTGTAGGTAACTTTAAATTCATCGCGAGGGCGAAAATAATATATTTTTGAGTTTAAACGGTCGTGTCGCGTCCGCGGGAATTACCGAGGAAGATATTCTGTCTTTTATGCGCCCCCGGAAGATATAATATAGCGGCTTTTATTATATTTATATACGGTCAGAGTCAGGCAATTAGCGCGCGGCAGAAAAAGCGATGATGGATGACGATAATACGTATACACTATCGTGCATACAGGACGAATCGCGAATTTCGGCAAAATCGTACGTACTTTATTTTTTTTTACTTTTGGTAGGTATACTTAGAGACACGTCACGGGTTCTTATACATTATATTATCATTTCGTATTATCTTATAATTATTATCATTTCCCCGTTTTGATATAAAAACTATAATATAATATTATACGACTGTTGTCCGATTGTGAATATTAATATATTTCGACGTACCTAACTTTAATAACTTTACGCCCGTCTCGTAACGTTTATGCGGATTTTAAAATTACGTAAGTATAAAATGCGCGTAGAAAATTTTGAACGTCGCTAGCTGAAGATGCGTGTAATAGAAATATCTAGGATTGTAGGTATACACAGTTATCGGTAAAAAAAAAAAAAAAGAAAAAAACCGTGGGCATAAAATATGATATAATAAGAATAATAACGGTCGAAAGTAACGGCGAGTGACTTAAACGAACATTACGTTTTACAAAAAAAAAAAAAAAAAACGTGTCATCGACGTATTCATCAAAAGAGTCGAACGCCGTCAAAAATAATATCGTTATTATAACACGGTCGTTCGGCGTGTACAAGAAGGAAATAAAATATCATTCGGGAAAGTTATAATACTCTTTGTTTGTACGCGAGAATCGTATACAAATATATATATATATAATATCTCATTTCGAATATAATAAATTCGCGAATAAAACCGCACACCGCGGTCGGATAAAACGATATTTCTTAAAAGTCATTTCCCTTAACCCTTCCGCCAACGGACCGTTTTACAAATATTTAGATATATTTTACGAGTATAATAATGACGATAACTACATATAGATATTATTATACGTCCATTATTCGTTCAGAATACAATACTGTATAATATATTATGTTATATTATCGTTACAAAATATACGAGTATACTTTCACGTTTATGTATAAATGTTTCTTTGTTTTGTTTTTTTTTCGCATATTTTTATGGTTAAACTAACTTTTACCCCCGACGAATCGCTTTGTATATCTATATATAATTTATATAATATATCTTGTAACGACGTATTATGATATTATAAACGGCGTGTACGGAAACGTTTCGTAACCTATAACCAGTAAAAACGAATAAAAACAACCGAAGATCGTATAAATTGTCCGTGTCTCGCGAAATTTATATATCGTATAAACGATATAGTTACGTTGGCACATTAAATTTAAAACGAAGATCCGTTTATGTGACGCACGGTACATTTGCGTCGTACGTCGTACGTCGTATATAATATAATATGTACGTTAAATATATTATTAAAATCGTGCACGAATATTACGTTTTGTCTTCACTCTATGAAATTATATAATATATTATATTATAATAATATATTAATATAATAGAAAAAAATCGTATCGAAATAAATAAAAAATTCAACGCAAGAAAACGCGTAAGAATTTAGATTTCATTATTAATTAGTTAATAAAAAAATTATAATAATCGTAATAAGATATAATACGCGATATAATAATAATATATTTAATTAAAAAATGAAAGATAACACATTAACACAATAAGACGTATGATAATATGTTTCGGTATTTAAATTTTTTTTATTATTTTTATGAAGAAATTATCAAGAATTTAATAAATAAAAAAATAACATAGGTACAATATTAAAATGCACTAAAAACGTTATAAAATGCAAAAATTAGAGATATTAATTAGAATAAAATATGAGTTTTCTTTTCTTTTTTTTAAAGCTAAAATCGTATCAAGTATTCCGATAATAAAACAAAAAAAATAAATATATATATATATATTATATAAATTTAATAAAATTGATTATAAAATTTAAAATAATTTATAAATTATTATATTAATTCAATTTATTAAAAATTATAAAATTGATAAAATAAAAATGAATTTTTTAATAAGTAATAAATACCTAATAATAATAAAAAAAACAACATCATGTTCTTAAAAAAACACAATTATTTTCTAATCTCTTCACGAAATACTCTCGTGAAACGGTAATAAACAGTTGGGGTTTTTATTATTTTTTTTAAACGGTTAAAATTTAATATATTTTGTTTTTATAACTATGCCATACAAATAACTCACTATATACAACACACGTTCAATAGTTGAACTACTTAACTCTAGAATAAATTTACGTTGATATTTTAAACGATACACGATTTAATTTTAAAACGAGTACTATATATAATATAACATTTTGTTTGCTTTTGTTTTCAATTTTAATAAAGAACACTTTTTTTTAAAAATATTTTGCATTTTAATAATATTTATACAGTTCAAAGACTATACCGTAAATGTAACGAGTACGTATACAATTTAAAATTATTTATATAATTATAATACGTACATAACTCGTTTAAGCGATCGGAAAGATAGAAATACACGTAAAATTCAATTATATTTTTTCAACCTTTATCTTTTGCGTATTATTTAAAATTTACGTTATTTAAAATAATATTACCTATTATATACGTTGTTTATGCACGTATAAAAGAAATATTTACCCCGAAATTACGGAATTCGCGGATTTTCAATATTTTTCGTTATAATCGTAAATACTCACAAGTGAAAATCATAACATGAAACAATAATATTATAATAAATTTCATGCGATAACTCGCGTGTAGACCGCCATTTCAAAATATATTATGTTAAATTTAAACGGCTATATAAATATTTGTTTCCCGAAAAATAATTTTAATTAGGTACACGCAGATAATGAAAAACAAAACTGCGCGTATAAATTATTCGTTTGAAGTTTATTTAATTTAAAATAATATTCATAAAGTTTAGTGTTTTGGACTAGAGGAACGACTGTATATTATACCTAATATTATATTATTAAAATTATTATTATTTTATTATTATTATTATTATTATTATTATTATTATTATTATATCGAGAAATAATTTCATTGAATTACGCGAGTAAACATTATAATATATTTCAAATATTATGAGTCTTAAAATGTACAGGTTTATATCATCCGTTATTGCGACGGGAACTTTTTGACAACGGGTGGAGATCGTTTAATATTATTTGGTCTGCGGCCGTTCGATACCCGACCAGATTTATCTTTGTCCAGTATATAATAATACAATATCGAAACTTTTGTCCGAAATAACGTGGTTACAGTCGGACATGACTACAGGTACACCTAGTTATACCTGGTTTACGCGCGACGTAATGCGGTTACGACCGCGCGCGCTAAACTCCATAATATTATGCGTTGTGGTTGCAATTTTGTATTCAAAATATAAAAATATGTAACTTTCGTTTAATTTTTCGTACTCGCAAATATATAAATATTTTTAAATATTATTATCTCGGTCCGACGCGTATTATAGGTTATACCTGTACATTATTTCGTATAAAATATTATATAATAATTATAATTTTGTAATATTATAGTTACTATAATCGTATATAAATTTAACGAAATCATATAAAAACGATTTTGTGCGCAATCGTCAGTGAGTCAGGGGAGCGATTTCAGTAAAAAAATACTGTGGAAGGGAGGTGCTGAAGTCCCGACGATGTAATAATCTATATGACATAGGCGTGCGCAGATTTCAAATTTAGAGGCAGCAGAAAATATAAATTCGGCGAATATTTGCAGAAGAACTCTGGCCCATAATTTCATTTTGTTTTATAGTTAACCCTTTCAGACCCAAAGTACACTGTAGTGTACCATAACTTTAAACCATTATAACGCTTTTCTAAATTAAGATATATACTTGGTCATAGTCTTGTTTTCAAAACGAATTTGTGTAGATAACGAAAACTATAATCTAAAGTAACTCAAAATTTCAAAAATATTATTAACGATTGCTTTTTTACAAAAAATATTGTAACTATTTGATAAGAATGATTTCGATTTTTATTATTTTTATTATATATATATATATTATGTTTATCGTGTTGGTGATTTTTTTATATGTCAAAGACTTTATAAACATTGAATAAATCTCACTTCTACCTCTATCTAGTGGTTAGTTTACGATTTATAGCTATTGGAATGAACGTACACTGTAGTGTACCCTGGGCCTCTACGACATGATTACGAACACATACATATTGTGGAAAATGGCGATGTCCATCTATGCTTAGATAGAACAAGCAACTGCTTTCATACATATCATACAAAGAAATACTTATGATAAAACCTATTTTTTATAATAATTTTAATTTGTTAGGAATATATTAGAAAAAGAAAACGTGATATTTTTGTTAAGTTTTAATGACCAAAGAAAAGTTTTTATTTTATTGTGAAAAAAGGCAAAAGTTTATTTTATATTATAATTTTGTTTTTTTATGATTATTTATATGTATTATTTTTTATTTATATATAATAAATATATATAAAAGTCTTGATAAAATCTAAAAAACTCCATTATTATGTCTTATTTGTTAAGTGTTATACATAAAAGTTGACAATCAATATTTGTCAAAAATATACCTAATTCAGTTAAAATAGTTGTCCTTAGAAGCCCAAGGTACACTGTAGTGTACCTACCGTAACTTGGTGAAAAAAAATATAAAAATTATGAAACTCACAAAAAACCTTAATTACATCATATTATAACATATTATAATAGAAAAAAAAAATAATTATCTATCTAAATTAATTTGGGTCTGAAAGGGTTAATTTCAAGTAGGTATACCTATCGTAATATTACATTGTGTCATTTATCGTTATTATTTAAAAAAAAAAAATATTCCTTTGATTAAGATGAACGTTTTTATAAATCATTATATGTGATTTAGATATTACGAAGAAAATTTAATTTATCAATGATAACATTTAATAATTATTAGCCCAAAAATAAAAAGATTCAATGGCACTATTTGCTGCATCTGCTACCTCCGATGATGTGCATATACGTCTATGATCTATAAGAATTTATTATATTTTATAAGATCTATAATTTATTTTTATTTTTTTACATTTATAGGAAAAATTGTCGACTATCGAGAGTACCAAAACTCCTCCAGACCACCCATGAATTGCACCCATGAGTGCAGTGATAATAATAATATATTATATTATAAATTATATAATATAATTAGACATAACTGTATAATATTATATACCAATACTGATAAAACCGAGTTCACCTGCGTATAAAATTTATAGTTATATTAATACGTGCATATTATTTATGTATTTAGTATAAGTACCTAGTTGTTATCCGGATCGAAGAAGAGCGATGAGATGCTCGTATATTATGTTTTAATCTATTTTACCCTCCCTTGCCGTTATACTATATTCTATATGATTATCATGAGATAAAATCGTATTATTTTCACTATATTTATATTATATTATTGTATTTAAAATCACCGCACTTTTTCGATACCATCGCCTCCTCCGTCTTACACGCGGGGCGTAAAATTATAAGTGTAGACGCAGACAAATAATTGTTATAATTATAATAATTATTATTATTTTTACCTATATCATAGACATCGCAAGGATTTCGAGTGATATATTATATCATACGTAATATCGTATTCGGGGTTGTTATAATAATATATGAATTGTTGTATAATTGTACTGTATACGAGTTAATTGCTCCGAACGAGTAAATCAAACCGTAAGGACAAGGATTAATTATTATATTGGTAAATGCATTAATTATAATAAATGCACGCGATTCGCTTATACGCGTTTAAGTACAATTCAATATCGTAATGTTATCTAATATAATATAATATTACATAATTGAATCGTTAACTGCAGAAAGGGGAAAAATCCATTTTTATCAATTTCGATTTTATTATCATTCTTCAATAAGCACGCGTAAATACATCGTTTGATGTAGAAAGGAGTGAAATCTGATTATCTAAACGCTAAATATACTGTTTGGAAATTACTGTTTACCACAGAAGGGGAACACGTCCATATTTAGTTTTTCGTCATTCCTGAAAAATATATTGTTGCGTCATATTATATTATGATAAGGATAACGTATATTATATTATATTGCTCGACTTAGATTAAAAAAAGTAAATTGTTCGATTATTATTGTTATTATGACGTATAATAATCGCTTTTAAAATAAATACGGTCAACTGACGAATCGGGTATTTGTCGACGAACTACATGATATAGCGCGTTATCAAAATATTTCGTTATCAAAATTGAAATTCATAAAAATGTTATTACGAGTATAATTCAGTGCCGTTTTTCATCGGGTTCAGAAAAACTACTAATGGGAGGGGGAATTACGGAAATACGGTGAAAATCGTAGAAAATAATTTTATTAATGCTTTCCATTTTGCACGTACTCCCGCGGATATATTTTTAACGCGCGCGATGCAATTTTGGAACCGCGTTAATTTGATTTTTAAATAATATAATTATGTAAAATCACACGCAATACGTTTAATTAAACCCGTGTCGATAAATTTTAATCGCTATAAAAATATTATAATATAATCAAATCTCGTATTATTGAATTTCGGCGGTCGGAATCGTTTTTACGAACGCTATTTACAACCGTCACACCGGTCCCGTGTCTACGTTTATATATATATCGTATTTGTTCTTTCTTTTTTTTTCACCCCTCGTTTATTTTCCTCGTCTTTTTCTAGAAAACCCGTCTCCGAATCGTTTGCCGCCGCCGTCGAAAAATAAACGTCGTGTGAGTTTTTTCACATAATATTATATTATATACACACGCAGAAAAAAAAATATAAATAAAAAAAGGTATATACCACAAGGTTCGGTTTTACACGGTCGTATGTCGACGGGGATCGAAATGGAAACGACGATGACGTGTGGGCAACGTCCGCGAGTGGCTATAAATCATAATATCTTTCCGGATCATTTCTACCTCGTTCCGCTCGTCCGGTGCCGCGGGGCAATCGCCGCTATATTATTTTACGTGTACGCGGGCGTCCGACCGTGACAACTGGCGACAGCGGCGGCCTCGACCGAAAAGCTATTGATTTATTTCCCCCCTGTCATCGAAACAAAGGTCCCGCACAGACGTTATTTTTTATATCGTATATATAATATATATGTAGCAGGTTAGTGCGAAAGTACGAATGTTTTTTTCGTATTTTCAATCGTAGCCGAAAAAAAAAAACGAAAAATTCCAATAATAAATGGTATTTATCGTCGACACAAACGTTTTGTCGGTCGAGATTATTATATATCGTGACTAAGGTATAATAATTTATATATATATAGTAAATTTTTGATTTTTGTCGCCTACAGATGTGTTTATTAGCGAAAGAAAAAAGTGTGTGGTCGAAAAAAAAAAAAGAAATAATTTCGTCCTACGAGTGAAATTTAAAACAGAAAAAAGGACACACGTTATTATTGTAAAACCAATACATTCTTCGCTCAAAATCTAAAATATGTTCGAAATGGAAACCCGCAAAAAAACGTACTTGCATCGCTATAACACTTAGCTATCATATTTAGCTAAGAACAGTTATTAGTTAATTTTTCCTTCTCGGTTTTACTGTTTTCCGATCGTTGTATGACGAATGAAAATGATTACACCGCACACGATAACGTTCTTAAAATATTATTATTGAAATACGTTATTCTGACCACGCCGTATAATGTTGTGTCATATTACGTATTATTATGATGCATCACGGCGATTTCATGGTTTCATACGTCGTTTCTGCAATGTATAATAACATATTATATTCTCCGTTCGGGGAAGAAAAATATTATTATAAATTTAAAACGCGACGAGTTGAGTTTTTTTTTTTTTTAATAAATCGAATTCGCCGAATACGAATATAAGCTAGTCTAATAAAATATTATTGCAAACGTACGTAAAATAAATATTTTATTACGCGTATAATAATAACGGTACGGTGAAATTTATGCACGTCTGATAATATTCATAACGCCGAGTGGGTATAACTTCCGAAGAATCCCGCGTTCGATAATAATTTACTCGTCCGATTCGCGTGCGTTTGAAGTTTGAATTTTGACTCCTCAAAGTCCGTATACGGTGTAAGATATTTATTCACAGGTGAATGGAATATTAATAATAATATTATTATTCGGCATCCGTGATGTTAATAAGCGATGACTATTATAATTATTATATTTCACCGAGTACCCTGAATTATTTTAATAACGAAATTGATGTAATATATTATTTAGGTATATTGTTGTGTGAAAGGAAGCAGAGCCTATCGACGTTTTACAGGCTATATTAAATAAATAATTCGATATTTTTACTTTTATTAAATTAACCATAATTCATTTTGCTATAATTTAATATATAATTAATAATAACTATAACTTTTACAACACTAAACAAGACTTAATTTAGAATATTAATAAAACGTGCGTTTTATCATATTATCACAATATAAGATGGCTGTTCTAAAATGTACGATGCTACGACTCTATCGAGTCATGTAATTCGCCTGGTCAACGAGTTCCGTATGACTCGTCCGGTCACGTAAACCGCAGTTTGACCACAAACGCAATGCTAAGTGAAAATCTACAGGGTGTAATAAATCGAATACGTAAATATTATATTATAGAGTGTATAGGTACTGTATATACAACAGTATGTTCGAAAACATCTTCTGAAAAATAATTTTTTTTGAACGTACGATGTTTAATAATAATTATTTACCATATATTACTATAATTGAATAATAATTACATAATATTATCACACGCGTTTTTTCTCTACATCTATACAGTTCGTTCGTGTAAGTCCAATTAAAATTCGTAAACTTTGTAGTAAGTTAGGAGTACGATACTATACATATAATTATTATTAATTTTAACGTTAATTTGGATAATACGAGCACATAATATATTTACTGAATTTATTATCTATATAGATCGTGTTATAAATAACACGTTTATAACCCCACCCCCCAAAAAAACATTAAATAACATTTTATAGGCCAAAATGTAATCGAATTCTATTATTATAATTTATTTCAAAATCACTCAACCACTTACCACTAACCACACGCTGTTTCGTTCTTTCTGTCTTTCACACACACACACACACACATGATACATTGATATTATATACGAAAGAAACATATAGAAAGATATATCGGTAACAATGAAAAATATCGAAAAGGGTAAAAAAAAAAAAAAAAAAAGAAAAAACGTGTTGTTGTTATATATTATACATTCGCATAATAGAAAATAGTACACATCAGAATAATGTGTAATAATAATTTACGTTCCGAATACGTAAAAAAATTGCGAATCCTCGCTTTTTAGTATAATATTCTATTTGTATTTTATTTTTTTTCCATTGACGGACGTTGATTAATATGCCCGTCGGTTTTTGACTATAATTAAAATCGTGCTCGGGCGAACGCTGATTACAAGCGGCTCGCCGTTTGAAGAGAGGACGTTTTAATACCGTTCATCGAGTTATTAAATAAATTGTATTAACGGTATTTAATATTCACGTATACGATGTAAATCGATATGAAAAAAAAAATATCGCGTTAAAGTGTATTACAAAAATAATAATGTCGTCTCGACGAATATTACATAAAATTATATGGAAAAAATAAAAAATTGCTAGTGGACTACCACCGCACATAAATTATATAATTATTACATTCTATCGCTTTTAAAACTTCGAGCAAACTTTAATCGTTTGGTATTTTTTATTTATTTATTTTTATCGGCAATTATTGTTGTTCATTAAAGACGTTTTACTAATTAAGTAGATTACCATCGGAGATATATCTTATACGTTTTCACGATTAATTTTTCTTCCTCCTCGACATTTTAACCCGCTCTGTTACACAGAACGCATTAATTACCGAATGGGGATGAACTATTTATATTAATTTAATTATCGAAATTTTTTCGTTTCGACAGACCGTAAAATATTATAATAGATATATTCTACTTGTGATTAAATCTTATCCATAAATATAAATTTCAATGAACATAAATATTAATTGATTATAGTCGAGACACAATCGGGTGGTTAACTACTAATATTATAATGTACTCGTATAATACGAATAGTGTATAATTTTTTTTTTTTTAATTAATTATTATTTTTTATATATATTATTAAATCGCAGAGAAGAATTAAATTAATGAACCCTCGTCAAAAAACACTTTTATTTTTTCCCCGTAGAAGTATTTCACATTATTCTAAACGATTATACCCATTACGAACCTGTAATTAATATTCTAAGTGTATGTGAGTGTTCTCGTGACGAAGACCAAAGAAATCTTCCACGTTGAATAATTATATTTTACTTTAAATTATTATTTTCATTTTATACGTACGATAACACTTTGAACATTTTATTTCGTGAATATATAAAAAAAAAAAACGTACCTATTCTATACGCGTATAAAATGAAAGTTTCTAAAAATATTAAAAATATCGTATATTAATATTATTATACGTATAAAAAGTTTTTTTTTTCGAATCTGCATTAATTTCGTTTTTTACGAAATTCCCTCTCACGTTATAAAATAACGGCCTTTAATAATTATTATAGTTGCATAATATTAACATGGCCGTTCGTTTATATCGAAACTTATATAATATAATATTAATTTGGATCTCAGATATTTTCATCAAACGTTGGACTAACAAAAATATTTTAAATGTTTAAGACCGAAAAAGGTATGTAAATATTATATTATATTAAGAGATGCGCTGTATATTATAAATAAGTTTTTCTCGTTTACTTTTATACTCTAAAAAAGACACGCTTTATAGACTTTGAGTTAACATATTTCCCTACGTCGTCAAGTCTATTGCCGAATATTAATTTTGTCTTTAGTCTCTTTAATAACTGCGAGTAAATAATAATAATTTTTCCTTTGGTGTTGTTTTATTAACATAAAACTCCATTATAATTTTTGATTTTATATGATGAACCGAATGCGTACGGCGGTTTGATAAAACATAATAATAAAATATATGGAAATTAATCGATATTTAGATTTAGATTTTTAAAAATAATTTTATTATTAAAATTATGAACAGTTCTATTTTCATTTTTTTTATTAAAATGAAATTTATAATATTTAAAATTTAATAATATAATATGTAGACATATTTTTATGACTTGTAATACTTTTCAAATGTTTTTATAGTGTTTAGTATGTATATATTATTATGTTACTGTGTTAATTTTATAAATTAAGTTAATATATATATATTATATATATATTATTTTTTATATAATGACTAACATCTGGTAAATATGATAAATTATAGTATTGACGTTTTTTTGTTCTTTACCAAGAATAAGAGACCGTATTAAACCGCGTTCGTGGTAACTGAATGAGACAAACTGAAATAAATTTCAATATATCCGAAGAGATCGTGACAAATGTCAACACAACTCCATTTGATAAATAAAATCCCACTAATTTAAGCTCCCTAAAGCTGATTCGCATTTTATTTTCGCCACTGTGATAATAATTATTACAATTTTCCGAACATGTATATTTTCATACGTTTAAAACTCCTATTTGGCGCATAGTTACTTATAATAATAATTAATATATTCAAATTAAAATAGTCAATTATTAAACACTTATAATGCATGGAAATGTGGAATTATATTTTAATTTGCAATAGTAAATTTTATTATTTTTTTTAATAATATTTTATTATTATTTTATTTATATTTTATGATAATTTAAATAGATGTATACGAACAATAAATTAAGATACTTAAAAAAAAATAAATATATTTATAATATTTTAATACAGTTATATTTTTTTCAACTTTGTTCAACTATCTTTGGTCGTGTAATATATACTCATAATACAATATAATATTAATTTATCTTAAGACAGAAAAGTATTTTAATTAATATTATAACATTTATGTAAATTTTAATATTATTCAATTCGTGTAATAAAATACGTTTTTATATTATTAAAATAATCTTATTAGTCATTCCTATGCAGACTATTGTACTGTAAAGTCTTTTAAATGGTTAAAATAAAAATAATTTTCTTTGCCTTACTCAGAACTTTGTATTATATTTTATTTTGTTAATGCCATTAGGATTAATTTTTTTGAATGAAACACAATTTTTACGAGTGGAAGAAACTTTATTTAATTTCATTGTATTAATATATATAATATATTTAAAAATATCTACTTCTTTTTTTTTTTTTTTTTTTTTAAAATATATTTCTCGAACGAACGATATTATACCGATACGATACGTTTATTATTATGTTTTAAACGTGAAATTTTTTTCTCATAAACTTAAAAAAAAAAATTAAAATTAAATTAATATTTCTTATCTATAAAATAAGACGACAAACACTTATATAAATATTAGGTATATGTGCACTAAAAAAAAGAAAAAAGTTTTTTAATCATTATTATGTACTCTTAACGTGAAAAATAAATTCATTATTAAAAATTATTAATTTCGATAATGTAGGTTACACGAGTACATATTATATTATGCTCCATTATACGTAATATGAATATTATAATAAGCTCTGTATGAAAATGATAAAAAAATTCATCCAAAAAAAAAAAAAAAAAAAAAAAATGAAATTAATATACCTACCTAATAGGCTCGTTATACCGTAGAAAAAAAATGTAATTTAAAATAACGTCGTCCGGATGAATTTAAATATTCATTTGGCGTATATTTCCACGACATTGAAATAATATAATATATACGTAAATATATTATTTCCTCCTGTCCTTTTTTCATCAAATATATGGAAGAAAAAAGGTGTAATTTTATTATTTCTTTCATAAATTATTTTATTTTTCGCCCATTAAAATATCATATATTCTTATTTTTCTTCATTATAATAATTATAATCTATGCTATTATATTATTAAAATGTAGACTATTATCGCATAAAATCATGGAATAAACAATTTTAAATAATAATTTTTTCTTCGAGAATACCTTTTATTGCTTTTCAGCGAATAGTCTGAGTAAATTTTTCTATAAACGTGATCCAATTTTTTAATATTTGTCTATGGAAAAAACAATACAAACGCGCGCGCGAATTTTAAAGTCGATGTAATCCGTATTAAATAATTTTTAATAGCGATTTTCGTTATGCAGTCTTCAATCTCGGAAAAAGGGAAAAATGATTGTATATATGACGATTGTCTCGTATAAAGTATAAAATAAATAAATAAATAATTTACGGATATGGAAAATATCATAATAATATAATTTTTTACACTCAATACAGAAATATCGAAATGGTTTTCGTAAATTATAAATTCCACGAAATACACTGCAAGTGTACACCGCATTATACACAATGCAATAATAATAATATGTAAAATAATAAACGCACGCGTTATAACATTTGTAACGATATTATTATTTTTTTTCATTTTTTTTTTTTTTTTTATTATTGTCGCGTACGGAAATTCGTACGGGTTTTCGTCGTTTTCTGATTGTTATCGTTATAATATTATTCGTCGAAACGAAACCGCACGGTGAACGCGAGATAAGAATACGTAGCCTATTTCGGTTGATTCCGTTGAGGTGTGATGATTTTTTATATTTATTTTTATTTATTTTTGGTATATATCTTATTATAATATCATCATATAATATGGCAGTGAGTGTGTTTATCATCTCGTACCCGCCGACGACAAAACCTTATAAGTGTATTACGCGTGAGGAAATGACGTGAGCCAATCATCAATTCGGGATTTTAGAAGAAATAACGACGTAAATTTTTTACCAAGTACTCGCATTTTTTTTTTTTTTTTTACTAATGGATGATCATGATATTATTAATTTCACGTTTTACGACGTACCTAAAATTGATTTACGATTTAAAATCTTGTGAAATTACATAGTAGACGAAAAATTTAAATATTAGGTAACACTGTACAATATTAAATTCAACGTTCCGTATAGACATAAATAATTATTACCCTGACTGTGTGCGCAGTGCACACACGTAATAATAATTAGATTATTAAAATATTTAGTTTGTTTCTACACGTTATATTATGTACGAGTAGTTTAATATAATATGTAATTATTGTAATATAATTAGTAATCGCACCAAAATCAAATAATTAGTTAATTTATTTACATAATCGTAATACGACTATTACGAAAAAATAACGCTAACGAATGCAATAATTACATTTGTTGGCGTTATTTTTTACTGCAATTATTTTAATTGTTTTATATTAAATTTTACTATTCATTTTCACACTGTTGAATAATATATATATATATATATATATAAGTACATAAAAATAAAAAATTGAGTTTTTTAATCGATATGATTATTATACCATATTAAAATTAGTTAACTTATCCTCGGAATTACGTTTTCATTTTATAATACCACTCTTTTCGTTAAACGTTATCATAGTTAATTTTTACGATACACTCGGCAAACAAATATTCATTTCAATTAATAGTATATTCGTGATATTTTTATTTTACAACGATAATTTAGATATTAATTGGTTTTAGAAATATAATAGGTATTATATTATAGTATAGAATACCTATTACTAAATCGCCTGGCATCCGATTACATACATTATAATATTATCTGACAATTTAAATTCTGAAGTTAAAATCTTACGATTTAGGCCGATTATAAATTTCGCCCAATTATTTCTAGACGGCCTAATAGATTAATACGTATAATGATTTATCACAATATTATATTCAGTATATTATGTAGGTACTATACTATATTAGTAGGATTAAAACGATTACTCTTCGACTAGTTCAGAAATATAATAGATACTTCAGTTAGGATTAATATTGCGCGTGTTCAAACTCGCGCGGGCAAGATAAACCGAGATTTAAACATTTAACATATTTTAATTTTATGGCTAAAATTACAGTTTGTAATTTTGTTTTTGTTTTAGTTTTTTGGTTTTGGTTTTTTTTTTTTTGCAAAACAAGAAAATCGACGACGTTATTATATAATTATACCACACGAACTTCATAAATACACGCGAATCTTTCTGTATACAAAATAAAAAAGAAAGTTCAAACCATCCATATATAGTTAAATTTGCAGTATTCATTTTTTAAATGATTAATGATTAATTTTTCAAATTTGTCCAGGTACAAGCAGATCGTTTTTTAGATTGAATGCTATTCATTCAATCAGGCACGTAGTTATTATTCCTTTTTAGGGGGCGTTTAAAAATTATATTTAAATAAGACTTGTAGACTCTATAGTCTAGAATCTAGACTATAAAAGTTTGTGATATTATTTCAACCTATAACCACAATTTTTAACTGTGTTCTTAACTTACAAAATATAAATACACAATAAATGAAAAATACGAACAAAAATATATTATAATTTATTATTTATCTCAATGCAAACAAAACAAAATATTATTCAATTAACCATTTTTTTTTTTTTTTTTTTGAAATGTTCAATAAAATTTAATACTATGTCCATGTAAAAAAAAAAAAAAATGTTTTTAATACAATTTTGAATTTCTTTGAAAGTCTGATAGTCCTCTAAAAGATAAAAGATATGGATTCCTATCCGATATAGAATATCAGGTAATGATAACACAACAAGGTAAAGTGGTGGAGCATGATTGAGCACGATTGAGCACGATTGAGCACGATTGAGCACGATTGAACCATTTTTGTGCATGATTGAGCATACTCTGTGTATAACAATGACTAGCAACCTGCACCTGAAAAACAACACGATTGAGCACTATTTCTTGTTAGGCGTTGCCATATTTATTTTACATGTAATAATAATAAAAAAAAAAAGTCGTAATATTTATTTTTTTCATTGTATTTGTTATTAATTTTATAGTTTTTGATACAATCACTTTTTTTTTTGGACACACTTTTGATCTTATGGTACAATTAGGTACTATCCCCACCAGTATCAAAGATGAGATAGGTTTTAGGTATTAGGTTTGAGATATTTATCTCGCGATAAGTGCCGCAAAGCGTTGTGAGCATTCCCTACTTTTAAAAACTATATGATGGCCGATGATCTATATTCCATACATAATGGAACGAAAGAAGTTTGGCGACGTTTTGAATATTTAAAAATATTGAGCGTGCTCAATTGTGACATCAAAAAGCAGGTAAAAAAACGTACCATGCTCAATCGTATTGTAGCCAAGTAAAGATTCCACCGCGCCAGGAATCCACAATATAAAAGAAAAAGATAAAGAAAAAGTTTACTTTAGGATATTTATACCTTATAATTATTGTCAATTGGTATAACTTTAATCATATCTTGCTCAACACATAAGATAATATATCTATTTGTGTAAAGTTAGCTCTCTAAACCGCTATATATATATATATATATGTGTGTGTGTTTATAGTTGTAGTGCAGTATCTAGCCTAATCAGAGTGAAAGATGGATATCTATTATATGACAATTATCGAGGAAGTTCAGTACGATGCCATGATAGAAGAGTCAAGACAGAAGATAATTGAGTTTAGTTTTAAGAGTCTTAACTTCGTTCACAAGGAAGCA
The DNA here is from genome assembly GCA_021307375.1 of Tetraneura akinire. Taxonomy (NCBI): domain Eukaryota; kingdom Metazoa; phylum Arthropoda; class Insecta; order Hemiptera; family Aphididae; genus Tetraneura; species Tetraneura akinire. The sequence continues at coordinate 16,325,033 of JAIUCT010000008.1, read as the reverse complement.
ACAATCAAGGCAAGGAAAAATTCCTTAAAATTTATGAGAGATATAATATTTAAGAGTTATGAAGGAGAGAACCTGGAAATGATCAGCAAATGCAAATATACTATAGAGAGTATCAATACCTCGTTAGATGAGTTCAACCAGGAACTGCTTGCGTTTGAAGGAAGATTACAAGATTTTTTGGATCGACTACAAAAGTATCAAAAGGAACAGACAATGATGCCAGCTCATATTGAGAAGTTATTAGGTACGATAATATTTTATACAGAATGCTTTCAATTCATTACAAAAATGCAGAAGGAAACTGTAGTAGAGATATACAATGTTGTTAACGAGTGTACTTAGGTCCTGTAATTTTTTTTATTGGTTTGTTGTAATAATAATATATATCAGACGCTGATATAATTTTACTAATAATTTTATCTATTATTTAAATAATTTACTTTTTCAAAACTTCTTCACTAATCGCATTCGATTACCTTATACTCTAATAAATTATTAGTATTAATTATTATTAGTATTAATTATTAGTAATAATAAATTTACTTCGCCCCTTTAAAAATTCTAATCTAAGCTATGCGTATGTGATATGTTGTGAAAGTCGTCGTCGGTGAACACAATTGTAGATTGTGTTGAGCAAGCAACCAGCTCACTGGTCTAACAATATGAAATAACCTATAATAGGCCTCTACTAGTTGGGTAAATGATTAAGTAACCTGATTATGAATGTCATTTGAACAAATAAATGGTTTAAAAGTTAAAGAGCAAAAAATTTACCTTTGAAATAATGTCACATTATTACGTCAAACAAGAATTTTTCAAAATTATCAATTCAGAAGTAAAAAATACTATACGTAGAATATGTAATATGATCATATACTTTATAGTTTATACAATTTAAATTATAGGAAATAACGAAATGTTGATTGTTTTCCTACTTAGCATCAAAAAAAAGTAAATAATGAAATAATTTTGTATGCGTATTATATCAATATTATTAAAACAATATGATACATATTTTGCATAATTATGAAATCTATAACTAAATATTTTAAGAAACATATCAGTATAAAATATAAATTTATATTTATATTTTTCAACCGTTGTAAACTTCAAATTAATTTATTACTTTTAAACCTGTTTGATATTATATTGTGTAGAAATAATCTATTGAGTTACTCGTGATATTGTTGTGTAAAAGTGATGATTTCAAGCAAATCGTGAACGTTCAGTAAGATTGTCACATCATTTCAAAATGTATATGCATAATGAATTGTCATTTTATAACCCAATTTTACCGGAAGCATAAAAGTTATGATAACTATATCATTTTTTTTAAAAAATATTTTTATTTCATTAAATTTCATAATTGAGTTGGTACTAGGTATACTTTTTAAAATTACTGGTTTCAGATATTTATTACGGTATTTAATAACTGAAAAATCTTAATTGAATATGTAATCGAAAACGTGTTTTATTTTGGCGCTTTGATATTTCATTGTTTTTGACATTTATTTAATTATATTTTATATTGAACGTAGAGACTAATAAATGTAAAAAAGAAGAGCTGATGTTCCTGCCGCATATGATACAGGTGTGCAAATCATAGCGTTTAATTTTAATTAGTACTTGAATTCAATGATTAACCATTGCATTCGATAAAAAGATACTGTATCAGATAATGTAGGTATTTTTTTATATTTTGACATTTTTTATTAAATATTTAAAACGCAAAATTTCATCACACATATAGTACCTACATAAATGAACACCCTATACAATTTTCAAGTTCCTAAGTTCTATATAAATTTTCATAAAATCTCTTGTCACCTAAATGACTATATCTGACTGAACTTCGTTCAGAATCGTTTTTCCAAATGCAATGGTTTATCATTGAATTCAAATTCTAATTAAAATTAAACGCTACGATTTGCAAACCTGTATGTGTATCCCATGCCCATGCGGCAGGAGTATCAACTCTTCTATTTGATACTTCAAACAGCTATAAAAAGAAATAACTGTAAATGTAACAATTCACAATTCATTAGTACTGAGTTAAGTAAAATGTATTTCAGCTTAAATTAAATTTTCAAAATTTTTATAAAAGTATTTGTCAATTTTATTTAACATTATTGTAAAATATTGTAATATAATAAGACAAATCCATATAAATAATTTAAATATAGATTTTATTGAAATTTCAACTTAAAACAGCTATAAAAAAAAAATTGTGAATAGAGATTTTTCTAATATTTTGATAAAATGTTAAGTAATATCTATACATACCTCAGTAAAATTTTCAGACCATAATAGCAAAAATTGCCAATTTTATCGAACATTATATACGTAAATAAAAAAAAGAAATTTATGAAATATTCAAAGTCCTATATTAAGTAAAAAATATTAACGTAACGGTTTAAAAATGTCATCAAATATATATATAGTAGCTATGTGAATACCCAAAAAAATTTTCAAATTCTAACTTCAAAATTGCCTGAGTTATCGTGAAATATTGAAATTGAATTCGTCGAAATTTCAGTTTTCGTGAAGAATGCAGTTTTTTCGTCATTTTTTCTACCCCTTAGGGTTAATTTTGAGAAATTCGAAAAGTGACCTAAATGAAATACCAACTACGTCCACTTTCCAACCAGAAAAATATGCTATTCGTGAAAATCGGAGTATTATTTCTGGTAGTAGAAGAATAATAAAAAAACGAAAATAAAAAAAAAAACAAAAAAAATCACATATGATTGTTAAACCAATACATTCTTCGCTTCGCTCATAATTTAAAAATATGAAAAAATCAATACGTTATTATTGTATTTCAATTTCAATTTCAATAATTACTTATTCGAAAGCGAGCATAAGTTGCAGAATAGCGTTGGCGCATATACGATGTAATAGTATAGATTGGATAACACGTCTATATTTATAAATATAATATATTTTATCTTGTTTTCGAACTTTTCCAACACCTGGTATCTCCAAGCCAATATGGATAAATATTTTGAAATATTTACGATTCGGTACGTTAATAAAATGAAATTTTATTTATTCTGTATAATGCTAGGTTCAATAGTAAGAACTAAGAAGATACGTTTCAACGCGCACTGCGCAAAAAAAAAAAAAAAAAAAATTAAAAATATGGATAAGAAAAGAAATTCGGATTAAATAATTCGGATTATGTTATAATTTTTTTTTTTATAATTGCGGGTTCTTTATTTCTTATCGTTATTATTATTACTATTATTATAGTAACGTCCCTCTAAAGTTTTTCACGTTATAACAAGCCGTTTAGACCTATTGGTATTACGCATAATATACGCGAGATATATTATTAACATTATTATTATTTTAGTTTCATCGCGATATGCCTTTGGTTCTCGTTCGTTTTTTAGTGCAGCTCGACGGTTGATTTTTAATCATATCACATTGTTTGGTTTTGGTTTTAAAATAATAACAAACGATTATCACAAATTTTATGTTTAAATCCACTACGTCGTGTATATTTTATATATATAATATATATATATGTGATAAATTATAATTCTGTAAATAAATATAGTTTTATGCGATAAAACGTTCGTTCAATGTGTTATGATATTGTAATATTATATTTCATAAGCGATTAACGATTACGTTATATCCATCAATATAATAATATTATAATAGCCCCCCGTATATTTTATTAGGCCGATGATAGTGGGAACCCTCGTCAAACGAAATTGATAGTAAAACCGCAAATGTTTGCCCAAACAGCTTTTGCGTTGAAACGCATACGTTTTACTAGTGTGCGGTGTGCCTAATTTATATTCAGAAACCGTATTTTCGTGACATGCATAAATTAATTGACGATCTGGACGAGTGCATAGTGCGTATAATACGCGATATCTTAGAGAAATTTCGGGAAAGAAAAATTGTTGTGAACATATTATTATCATTATTATTATTTCAATTATTATTATTATATTTAATATTAACCAACACAATACAAATTAATTATGAACAACGCATGACCTGTTTTAATATTGTGGTAGTGCCACAAGAAAAAAGAAAATTTTAATATGGGTATTATATTTAAAATATATTGAAGATATCCAATCTATTGGAATAATAACCCTTGTCGCGTAATATTATAATCGAAGAAAAAATAGCGATTTATTCGAATGGAAATCATAAGAAAAATATTCAGTAAATTATTTTTTGGAAAAAGAATTTATATACTTACAATTATTTATAAAATCTTATTAAATAATAAAAAGAAAATTTTTAAACAAATATTTACGTGTATAAATAGAATTTACTACTCTAATATTATTAATACGAGTATATAACTAGCGTTTAAATAATGAATAGTAAATTATGTAATGATTATGAATTGATCGTAAAAATCATATGGGATATTTTTTAAAAATATATTTAGTAGTCCGAATCATTAATATTGATTTCAATCTAATAATACGTATATTATATTCTTTTTAGGAATTTTGATTAAGTTTATTTTTATTAGGTATCATTATTACCATAAACATATAAGAGTTTAATATAATATATATATATATTATATATATACTCAATTTACATAATGTAAAAATTTGTCAATTTTTTTAGGCGTAAATAACATAAATAAATTTTTAGGACCATACAGAAAATTGTCTACTTTATTTTTCCGTCACCTTATACACTTGTATATACGACAATAGAGTTGTTTTTTTTTTTTTTTTTTTGAAGCGAAATTATAATACGAGTATAAAGTTAAGATATTTCGTGTAAATATTGAATTTAAAAAATAAATCAATGTACAATTGTCGTTCTTAAATTAGATACTCCAGTATACAATCATATTATCAATAAGAAAACCCACGTTTTATAAAACATTTTCAAGAATATTTATTTTCAAAGACTCATATGTACATATTTATTGTTGATATATACATATTAAATTTAAATTGTAAGTCCATAAAATAAAATTTTCGTGAAATGTCTATTTTTATTATAATCATTATAATGTCTAGATTCCGGTTGTTTCGTTGTATTTTATTGACCGAAAGTAAGTTAATATGACAGTGGCAATGACAAGTTTAAAAAATATATACATCACATCCTTAACAGATGTTTTCTTATTGAACTATATATTATTATTATCTTAGAATTATTTACTAAAATCTTGTTATTTAAAAAAAAATCACAATACTCATATACTTATTTACTTGTAAAGTACTATGTGATTACTTTATTTTTATATAAAGCTTTTATATAAGTTTATAAAACTATCCATATTTTATTGAAAAATAATTTTTTTTTTTTATATATATAAAACACGATTGTCAATACGAGTACAATAAATAATATATATTTTCAATAAATTTAAAAAATCATATATTATATAATTGTATTATTTTCATAAACAGTATATTATTTAAAACATAATAGGTATCTAATTTAGTCTAAGTCACGTATATAATTATAATAATTTAGTTACATAATTATTAAAATTATGCTTTTAAAGGTTATTGAAAAAATTTAAATACATTACAGTATTTACTATTTAAATACTAATTTAGTGCGAGGTATGAAATATTAATAGAATATTATTGTCATACGTGTAAAATTACTTTATTGAAAGTAATTATACTAATTAGTTTCTTAATTATAACAATTATGCAATTTTTTTTTTAAAAAAAAAAAGAAACATTCATACTTTTAAATTTATCAATGTTTTTAATTTATTATTATTAAATGAATATCTTAAATCAATAAAAACAATATATAATTTCGAACAACACTACAGATTGTGAGAATGAATAATATAGCGCAATATGTTATCGTTGAAACCTTTTAAGAATTGTTATTTATTTACTCCACTGTTATTTGTTTACTAACTATAAGCTGACCTTATTTCCAATATTTGACACATTAAAAATATAAAATAACTTATACTATAATAATAAACGAATTACTTGAATCAAAATTAAAATAATTAGCATAATCATATCATATTATTATTTATGTTAATTGGATCTAATATAATGTATCATATGATTAAATTAAAATTTATTTATATTGTAATATGTATAATATAAATTGATGATAACAGTTTTTAGAAAATCGAAATTTAGAATAAACAATATTATTATTATTATTATTATTATTATTATTATTATTATTATTATTA
>JAIUCT010000008.1:16253047-16297780 GCA_021307375.1 Tetraneura akinire | reverse complement strand
ATTATTATTATTATTATTATTATTATTATTATTATTATTATTATTATATTATATTATATTACCGTGTAACATAATATTATTATCTAAACCGTTCAAAAAGGGTTGTTATTGTGTTTGTGTCACGACGTCTAAGGTTGGCTAACCTTATGATCGAAAGGATCGAAAACTGTATTATGATATAACACAATATATTTTACCCCATACCATAATAATATGATATTATTTTGTATACGACGTCTCCGACAAAACAAGATCTCTTTGGAAAGCGGAAACCCACGTCCTACATTGAATATACACGATGCACAGAGATGATCTTCGAGTGAAAAGAAAAAATAATATAATATTATATTATAAATTTATAACGCTACAGGGGATACGCAGTAACGCAGTTATACCTTATACCATACCTATCTGTATGGTTATATAGGTATGAGGTATAACATTTATTTTATAATATCTGTGTCCGACGGTCTTCGTGTATTTCACTCGGGTCCTCAACTATATACTGGAAAGTGAAAAAAAAAAAAATGAATGTGCATTTTAACTACACAGACAACTAATAATAATAATACATGTACGTATACCTGAAACTTTACGTCTGCCGATAAAAATATGATAATAATTTAATAATATCGTCCGAGGTTTCCTACGCGTGAACAGAGTTTACTTTAAACGTTCGATTGAAATTCAATATAAATTAAAATATTAGAACGACTGCGTATATTATTATAACGTTACGACGAAAAATTGATTAATAAAAAATTACATTTATTGTAATTTTATTTATTGTTAGAGCCTTAGAGCAACATGGGTTCAATGCATTACGTATTTAAGCGTTATTTTTATTCTTTCGCGTTTCATTTAAATTATACAAATTTTTTTTGTTTAATGGCGGATTCGTAAACCTTTTAAAACGCACACTTCAGTACCGATCGGATTTTCACAAAGGTATGATCCAATATTAAAATATAACAATATTCCATAATTTATGCATGACCTGCGACGCGATGCCAACGAGTAATTTTTCACGTGCATTTCCCGGTAAGAACGATTTCAGATGCGACCCGAGATGGGTTATGTGATACGTATAAGTATAAGGTAAAACCGTGGTCGTGGTTGAAGTCGAACAAGGAATTATATTATACGATATTCTATGCATAACCACGAGTTTTCGGCATAATAATAATATAATCAGAGCTACCAGACAAGTATCATTTCACACGACACATCCTTTCGACCGTCGGAATACCGCGAACGTCTCGCCACGGGTAATATCAACCCCCTTGCGATTTCTTCGGAGCAAAATAATGCTTTATCGTCTCGTCGTCCTTCGCGCAAACCGATACGTATACGCCACGGGGTTATATTTTATCACGATGTATACGTATTTCCCAGCGAATTGAAATTTCGATTTATACCTCGGCATAATAACAATAATACGTTTATTCCGATTGGAAGTGGCCAAATGGTTAGAATATTTTATACGAGCCGGTAAAGGAACACGGTATAATATATTATACGAATATACAGAGTGGTCGTAATTCCCGATTGGAAAGTGAAAATTTTATATTTAACAGTTTAATTAAAGAAGAAATTCTCTAACATACTATTATTGATTCTTAAATAAATCTCGAAGTAACCAATTTGATTTCGGAGACTATTATACATATTTATATTATAATTATTTTATTTTTTACGTTAAATTATACGAGCAGAAATTTGTATTTTTCGGTTTATTATGATACTAAACTTTATGTACTTTTATGGTTTATATTTTAATAATGCGATTATAATGACTGGATCCGTCTAGACATTCTTAAACGACTCTCGAACAAAAATACTATATAACTAGACGCAAAAAAAAGACTATATTATTATATTCGAATTCATTATCATATTTGATTAATTTGTAAACTTTTCGCCGTCACGGATGTAAACAGAATCTGATTTTTAACCGAAACACAAAAATAATTATTTTAATATTTCCAGTCATCAATTTGTTTATTCGTATAATTTCGTCGAATTGAAAAAAATAACGCGTACCTACTCATTTTTATCTAACCGTTTTCAATAATAATAAGGTGCCTGCCCCTCATTTTCGGAACCAATGAATTATATAAATTTACCACATAAATTTATTAATGTTATATAGGTATATATATATTATGATATATAGTTTTATACATAAAATTATGATCTATTTTGGACTATAATATTCATATTTTTTTTTTTTTTTGGATTACGTGACGTGTACCCAGCACATATATAGCGAATATCTACACACCATTAAACTGCTATCGTATTTTTTTTATTATTATTATTCGTCTCGCGTTTTACAATCCTCGTCAAAAGCTTTACCATGGTTATATATGTATAAAGTATAATACACTACACGTCAAGTTTAAATATAAAATGTTCATTCGAATCTTTCGCGCTTTATGCTTTTGAAGTCTCTTACATCTGTAGTCATTTCCATTTGCACACACAACCACGCGTCAAACCTTTGTGTTCGTCATGCAAACGATTATTTATAAAAAAAAAAAAAATAATAATAATAATAATTGTATAGAAATATTAAAAAAAATAAAAATAATTATATTAAGTACCTACCTACTAATAATTGTGAAATAAGTCTGTTTTATATATTATATGTAATTTATATTTTCGTTAAATCATCAAACCGAAAGAAAATATAATGAAAACATAACATCCTGCCTACGTTAAATAATATTATAATATTGTGTTTTGGTATAATAATATAATATGTTATTATTAATTTAAATATGGTTAAAATGTAAAAATTTCTAAAACAAAATACTTAATAAAATTAATTAATTATGATTTTCAAATTGTTTTGTTATATGAATAATATAATTTTATTATCAATGAATTTAATAGCGAATATGATAAATTTGTCGTATTTTTATAAATTGAATCATACTAATTAGAATAGTTAAATTAGGTATATAAAATATTATCATTACACTTTTACTAATAATTAATATCATAAAAAGCATACAATAATCGTAATAATTATTTTTTAAGGATTCGCAATACAATCTTATAGACAACGATGATGTCAGACTGTACGAAAACATTGTACGTAATAGATAATACATCTGCTCGTATAACACACGTTTAGGTAAATACCTAATCAAAATTTAATTATTATTTAATTTACAGTTTACACGCGTAAAAAAGTTTTTTGAACGTTTTAATTTATTGTCATGATTAATATTATCATAATATATTATATGATGTGTAATCAATGTCATAGCTCATAAGTCATAAGTTATGAGTTATGACTCATAACAGTTACTTCATGATACCGTTTTATGTATAACAATCAGTAAAAATATAAAATTTCACGAAATTTATTATAATATAACTGTTTCAATTAAATAACAATATATTATAAATTACAAATTAAAATGATTGATTTTATAAAAATATGAAAAATATATTATATTCACTAAAGTCACGCTATATGTACTGTTATATTAGTTGTCACTAGTAACAAACGAAATTTTGAAAAATTTTAAATAATTTTTAATAATTTATCATAATATGAACCAGATGTTTTTAGTTATTATGTATAATAACCATTAATTATATACAAAATATACTGATATATTTTCACGTGTACGAAATAACATATTATACGTATTTTATGCGAACTTAATTTTTTTTTTACCGTGTTGTGGTAATAATATATTATTTTACTAACTATGATAATATTTTAGTAAAATACGACAGTGATAATAATTATTGCTCACAAATTATATTTTGATATTTTTTTATTTTATATATTTCTATTCATATTAAAAAAGAATATGTTAAATTGTTAATAGTTAATTTTCTCATTTTTTACATTTAAGTACGTACATCGTTTTACATTATTATACAATCATTATTCGTATAACACCGAATTACAGAAAATTAAGACTCGGAGATAATAAAAGTTATTAAGTCGTTTCTGGTCGAGAAACGTAGACAATTACAGAATTTTGTTTTTCTTACTTATATAACGTTATTTATGAAACAAAATAAAAATTAGTTATTTATTTATTTTATTTATTTTTTTTAGTGACTTTATAAACTTCTTTGAATTTTATAATATTTCGTTCGACTACGTTAAATTCGGTTATGGTTCGGTTCAACTTCTCGGTCGAATGACATTGTTTTCACTCGGTTCTCCCCTCTGATTATATTAGTGTACAGTAATTAAAAACGTCCCAAACTCGGTGTAATTTTTTTTTTTTACGATAATTTTCTTTTCAAATCCGAGCTTATTTTTGTTATATAGTTTATTCGTAAATATTATATTTCTTTTATATATTATATATAAAACCATAATAATAATATTTTATTCACAATAAAAATAAACCATAAGAATATTCGCTATACGTCACGACCAGAGTAGTTGTTTGATATCTCCCCCGCGTCCGGAGAAATTAGACCGGGATAAACAAAACAAAGTTGTCAGCTACGGAAATTGACTTTTGACTTAAAAAAGATCCACACAGCTGATTATACACCCTGACCGTTTTTCATTTTGCGTATATACACCGTTATGTATTTGTAAACGACTCCAAAACATCTTTATCTATAATATATTGTTGTTAATCGCTCTATTGTTATATTAATTCGTTTTTAACTCGAGTTCTCTGCGATATTACATCCAAATTCCAAACATCAATATCACAACGTGTACGTATAATACAATTTCATTATTCGTGAATATTTTGTTAACGTTTATTTTTTCGGTAATTTAATTCGCCCACTAAAAGCAAAATATTAAATATAAAAACCAGAATATAATATTCGATATTGAATCTCATATTTAAATAAGGAAAAAATATATTACGTAATATTATTATGTTTGTAATATTGTAACGTTTTAATGACATTTTATAAAAATTAAATATTATACTGCGATCTACCGTCCATTTACCACACTAATAACACGTTTCTAGTTGCAGTAACAGATAATATTATGTTTTATTTCGCAGTATTGCATTTCAGTTTACAGTGATTTAATTCCAATAAAATTATTCGTGAAAATAAATATTATACCATAATGCAGCAGTATACATCATTTTTCATGTTTTATATTTAAAATCAATATCAAAGGATTACATTTATAACATACGAAATCGACAATTATGAATATAAATGTACCTATAATTATTAAGACTATAATGTAAAAAAGAATTATATCGTATTATATAGTAGTATTAAAAATTATTTTAATTGATAAAGAATTTTAATCTTGATTAAATATTCATTAAAAAGAGCTGATATACTTATGCGGAAGGGATACAGGTCTAAAGAGAATAGTGTTGAATTATGATTAAAATTTGTATGCAATGATAAATCATATTACATTCGGAAATACGAATTTGTTTAAAATTTTTACATTCTTAGAGTCTCTACGTTAAATATAAATTCCCATAAAACCACTAAAAGGGTAGGTACCTAACATAAATACCCAAATCTGACATTACTTCTCTCAGAATCGTTTTATCGAATGTATTGATTTGTCATTGTATTCAAATTTTAATCAAAATTCAACGCTATCCATTTTAGACATGTATTCCTTCCATAGCATTATCAGCTCTTTATCCTTTAAACCGCTACAAAAAAAAAAAATGTTTGTTATACATATTATATAATATATATAGTACATATGTGGGGGGCATCCAATAAAATTTTCTCAAGTTCAAAATTACTTGAGTTATCGTGATATATTGAATTCGATTTATCATTATAGGACGCCCTATAAGTTCATAAATTAGCTATTTATATTTTTGAATATCATGTTTTTTTAAATCCTCTTTCGTCCATAATATCTTAATTAGTGGTATAATAACAACTACGCTGATGAACATAATAAATATGTCATATTTTTATAAAACTAATACATATTGGTTAATATATGATAAATTACCTACAAATAATCGTGATTTCCACTATTATTTGTCGCAATTTTTTTTCTAAAATTCTCAATATCAACGAAAATATGCTCCATGTACGGTATGATATCGTTAAAGGTATGAGTTATCCATTACGTACATATGAACTAAGGTTAATTAATTGAGTTAAATTATTATGATCATTTATTCAGGTTACACGTGTAGAAAAGTTTCTTTGAACATTTTAATTTATTGTATTTACTTAATTTTTTAATGTTATATTTTATATTTACCTTCTTTTAAAAAATATTGTGTCAGTTAACAGTGACGCAAGTACGCAGTACGAATTATAGCAATAAACAAACTACATAGAACACTATCTTTACTGAAAATTATATTTTTATTCTAATTTATAACACATATTATTAGAGGCCCTCTAATAATATAGAGGCACCATATTATCAATAATCTTAATTTAATTTTCTACAAAATGCGGCTATACGACCACAATCTTAAATAATTCATTAAATTACCTACCCGTTTTTAACACATTTCGTGACATTTATATATAGAATGTTTCAGATCTATTTACTCCTTATAATATTTTTAGGGAAAATTAAGATTTCTGAATTATATTTTATTTTTTTAATTATTAGTTAAGTAATGAACATTTAAGTTATGTAAAGTTTGATGAAAAGTAATTTTATACGTTTCACTGAGGAAAATATATTTTTGATTTCATTATTTTTATAATATTTAATTACCTAATTTATTAATTATTATTAATATTCATTAGTTCATCATTATTATTTTTATTATTTTATAATTTTTCACGGAGATAGTATTATTAAATTTTTTCATAAACAGAATATCAGTTTTATTTAAAAAAGACAAATGGTAATTGATAAATTTAAACCTATGTTAACCAATAATAAATTCTGGTGAAATATCATGGAATTGGATGTTATATATGCGGTTATATAAAGTAAAAATCGTCATAAAAAAAAAAAAAAAAAAAAAAACGGTTGGGTTAAAAATCGTAAAATGTCTTTTACTCTGTCATTGAACGTGAATGTCTAATCACCTAGTACGCAAGGTAATATATCATGATGATTTGACATATATAAATATTTTTAAATATGACATCAACGTAATGTTTAAAAAGAAGTTCGTTTTTATCAAAGGCCGATGAGGCGATGACTCGCGCGTCACGAGGGTTAGAAAACTCTTATAAAATATTACATTGTTATCACAAAGCTTCTTGTATTAGAAATATTTAATAATATTTATTAGTACGAAAAAGAATATACTTTTATTTGTATAAACATTTTTTATTAATTGCCATTTTTAGTTTTAATATGTTAATCCATAAAATACTTGTAAAAATGGACGTTTTTGATATATCGAGGTAGCTATGAGTAGTTGAATATGTTATTAAAATATTATAATTATTTGATTTAGCATCGTATTATAAAAAAAAAACTATATTTAGGAAATCGATTTCGCCCAAGTATAATTATTATATTTAATAATAGACAATATAATAATTATTTCACAGTACAATAAGAAAAAACGCTCTTTAAACTCTAGAAAACGATATACCGTTGTTATATAAAGTGAAAATTACGCGTGCAAATATCGTTTGTTGGAAATATAATATTTAATTAAATATAATATAAAATATATTATATTTTTTCGTTATTACGAAGAATTTATGATGGCGTGGTATAATCCGATTCGTTAAAAAACAGCATACTATTATTATACGTTAGTATGTAATGGATTTGTCATGTGAATATCGCATGAAATCATATTTTATTAAAACGTAATATACGAAGAAAAATGAATTTTACATAAAGAAAAAACTTAAGCCCGAAATTTTTAGATTGGTATAGGTGACCTCAACATTTTAAATAAGAAAAATATTAACGCGTGTCTTACGAGTATTGTGCATCGCCTTCGCGCGTCTTTATAAACTCTAAGAGCTGTTTGTCGAATAAAAATCGAATTATTATTATTAACCACATAAGAAATAAATAAATTTAATAGGTTCATTGTCATAATAATACAATCGACGAAAACCGTATGAAATTAAATTAAAGAGTAATTTATTCAGATCTCGTTCTAGCTCGGACTTGGCATGTCATGATTTTTACAGAGGAGCAAAACTTTTCTTAGGCAGAGCACTTCCACTTTCACTGTAACCCCTGTTTAAGACTACCGTCGCCCTCTGGCCGTTTCAATAAACTTTCTCTACGAATAAATACAGTAACCGTTTGATTAACAGATTTAAAAGTTTTTCACTTTTTGAAATGGCATTTTTTCCTTTATTTTTACGTGACCTCCTTTGTAATCGTATAAAATGAATTATATTATAGATTGCCGTTCACGTATTTGTATACAGAGTGATTGATACAAATAATTTATCGAAATAAATCCGAACTCGAAAACATTTATTAATATAATAAGTATCTCTTTTTTTTCTCTACGGATTAATAATAATATTATTATATTTTATATAGGTACAGTTAAATTTTTGAATACATTAAAATGAAAACAAGTACAGTTTTTTCTTTATGAGAAAATAAATCGTAGTTCAAAATGTCAATTATTTTTTCTAGGGTTCGCAATATATTCATATCGATGACGTTAGACTGTACGAAAACATTACGTAATAGTTAACATATTATAATCTAGTACACACATTTAAGTAAATAAATAAATACAATTATCATTTAATTTACAGTTTACACTCATAAAAAAAATTTTTGAACGTTTAATTTATTATCATGATTAATGTTATCACATATGCATTCAATGTCATAGCTCATAAGCCATAAGTCATAACCAGGGCTTGATACTTTATGCATTTTAATATTTGTTTGGAAAATAATAATAGGATTCGATATAAATTTGTTTTGTGGTATATGGATTTAAAATTAAAAAAAATTTACCGCATATTTTTGATTTTTTTTTTTTTCATTACTTTTAGGTATATTTTATAGGTTTATTAGTTTTTAATGCATGCAATGTTTTTTTTATTTAATTAATAAGAAAAATGAAATTTCGGAAAATTATATATAAATTACCTGTATAAAATTTTTTATTTAAGATGCGTTATATAAATATCTTATTAAGAAAACGAGTGTATTGTAAATTTATAATTTATAAGTACCTTGATAATTTTAAATTAATTATAAATATGATTTCGTTTGAAATATAGCAGATAAGGTGACAGTCAATATCGCGTTATACTCTCTATTTTATTCCGTAAACCCATTTTATATTAAGCTATACAAGGCAATATGCATAAACTATTGAAATATAATATGTAGGCAATATTATTTTTACATAATATCTAACTTTGTACAAAGTTATTTTTTTGTCAGTATTTACTATTCATTCAGTTAATCGTTATAAAACGATATTTTTTTACAAATATATAAACGTCTTTTTTAATTATAAATAAACATATATTTAAGCGCATATTTTTATGATTTTAAGAGTATAAAGTCCCAAGCCCTGGTCATAACAGTTACTTCATTATACCATTATATGTATAATAACCAGTAATTATGTTAAATTTTACGAAATTTATTATAATATAACTGTTTTAATTAACAATTATTTTACAATAAAATAACAATGTTAAATTACAAATTTAAATGATTAATTTTTATTCTGAGACTAATAATTATTATAGTCAACATTTAACCATAGGTAAGTAAGTATGGATTTAATAAGTATCGCATTTGTATAATGTCTATCAGAAATTTATAAGTTATAACTTATAACGCATTATGTATAGTAGGTAAACATTACAAAATAGGGTAAAATAGAATACTCGTACGTTTAATATTCCTAATTTGTTTTTTTTTAATTTGCGTTTTGTGCATATCACGTCAAAATAATGATGTAATATAGTATAACATAAAAAATTGCAATATTGTCAAAAAATAAATACGTTATGTTAACTAAAATGGATTGATATGAAAAATCCAAGCGTTATATTGAAATAATATTATATACCTACTTAATATAAAGTGAAATTACATAGACAGAGAAAAAAATGGCGTGTGTTTGTTTTGTAAACATTCTGTATATCGTTATAGCACGGGCCGAACAAGTTTATGTTCATAAGAGTCTTCAATATGTCTCTTCCGGTGACTTTTTCCCTTTAAGTTGGATTAGTGATTACGAAGGTCCTTTTACACCACATATATATTCGCGACCTACTCGCCTGAATGCATATATATATATATATATATATATATATATAATATTCGAGGACGTTATACCTTGTAAACTTTTCGTATTACCATGCAAGAAAAGTTTTCAGAGAAGACAACCGATCGATCGTCGGTACGAACCTTATCGGAAATCCCTGGGGTCTGCAAGTTTCTAATATAGAATTGGCAAGATTCAAATCTCGTTATTCTATCGGAGCGATATGCAAAAATTGATTTCAACCTAACTCCTAACGACAAAAAATAAAATATGTCACACGCCGACTTAAAATATTTCCAAAACGCAAGCGAGATACGCAACAGAGCGGTAAAATTATTGTCAAAAATCTCGCAAAATAATTTTATGTTTCTATAGGTAGCTTAGCAATGTTTATGTGTATGTATCACCCCGCTTAATCCATCCAAGTGTAGCAAAACAATAAAAACAAAGTTTACCGAACTCAATTACGATTTTATGAATATAATTAATTAAAACATAATAAAATATAATAAAGAAAAACATTATTGCATGCGTGTTTATTTTTAGTAACCGTATACCTAAGACCTAACCAAAACAAATACCAGATATATAATAGAGTAATAATTATAGAAATGTACAAATAACTTTTAGATTTTGAGCGAAGCGAAAAAAATCTATTGAGTTTACAATGATGAATGTCTTTTTTTTTTTATGTATGTAGACACTTTTACTAACCGAAATAATGCTACGATTTTCACGAATAGCATATGGTTTTAGTTGGAAAGTGTATGTACGAATCACGAAAACTGAAATTTCAACGAATTCGATTTCAATATTTTACAATTACTCAGCTTAAATAGATAAAATAGAATCTCTTAAATAGAAATTCTCGTTTAACGTATAATATTGTGACATTCATTTATAGGTTAATTTTTTGCTCTTTAACTATTAAACCTTTAATTTGATATTGACATTCATAATCAGATTACATAATAATTTACCCAAATATTAGAGGCCCATGGTAATTGCATATTGTTGGACTAGTTAGCTGGTTGCTTGCTCAATTACCTAGCTTAGATTACATAATGTACAATTATAAAAGGGAAAAAATTAATTTATTATTAGAGTATGAGTTATCGTGACTCAGACAATATTTAAGTTAATAGACTTGAAAATTTTATTGGGTATTCACAAAGGTACTATATAAATATGTGATAAAATTTTGTAACTGTTACATTAATTTTTCTATAAAATATAGAACTTTGAATATTTCGTAAAATTCTCGTTTTTCTGTATAATATAATGTATTTATGTTTGAATAAATTGGCAGTTTTGGGTTTTAAGGTCTGAAAATTTTACTGAAGTATACTCGCAGATACTACTTAATATGGTATTAAAATAATAGATAAATCCCATTTATCACTTTTTTATAGCTGTTTAAACTTGATATTTTTAATTAAATCGAAAATCTTAGAAACCATAAAAGTATTTTTTCTCATTATTTCTCAATACTTTTACAATAAAAATTAATAGAAAACCAAAATATTTGCAAAACTTTTGAAAATTTTATTGAAGCTTAATGATATATATATTAACGTAGCTCCAAAATATTAGAAAAATCTCAAGTCTCAAATTTTTTTTATAAGTGTTTTATGTTTAAATTATAGTAAAATCGATATTAAAAGAAGTTATAATATGGATTCTTATTATTATTTTTCAATATTTTACAATAATAGGAAATAAAATGGATAAAAAATTTTGATAATTGTATTGAAGCTCAAATACATTTTACTTAACTCAGTTTCAATTAATTGTGAATATTACATTTTTATGATTTTTTTTTTTTTTTTTTGTATCTGTTTATATAAACTTAAAGTATAAAAAGCAAGGGAAGGGTAACTATTGTGGAAGTGATACAGGTGTAAAGAGGATAATGTTGAAGTTTTATTAACATTTGAATGCTATAATAATTCTTTACATTCAAAAAATAAAAACAGTATATTTTTAAAGATTTTATAATATAATTGTATAACATTTTTTATAGAATAATAATATAACACACACGTCTTTCATAAAGTCTATGTTTATGTATTATAATTGAACTTTTGACGGAATTTCCACTAACAACCGTTAAAATGGAATTATATAAAAATATTAAATGGTAATTGTTTTTCCTTGTCTGAATTTAAAATTACTTAATTAAACATTTACTAATAAATATAATAATAATTTATTATATTCAGTCTCTTTATTTTACTGATACATTAACTATATTATTTCAAAGTTAACAAGCACCTAGTAGAAATACATTGAGCTGGGTCATCGTATATCGTATTGTAGGGAATATTATTTCAAATTTAAATAAATAAAAATAATAATTTAAGAAATTTTATAAAAGCATAAGTATGTCAGGATTTGCATTGAAAAATATAAAGTTTCCCATTAAACATACGTTTATAAAATTAAACAAACACATTTTAAGTGAACTATTATATATTTAAAACTTAAAAGTAACATTAAAGACAGCACATGAGCACAACAGAAAGATAATATTATAACTTAATCTTAGTATTAACAAAAATATTAAAAGTGATAATACAGTGTTACCATTACAATACTTACCTACCGTAATAATTATGTACACTTTTTTTCGTTTATTCATTGTATACCGTTATTAGTTTATTTTTTTCGATCAATTGTAAAACATCAATTATCCATTTTAAGGGAGATAATTTTACATTTCCTATACGTCCAAAAAAGATACTTTTTAAAGATTGTTTGTATATGTCATATTTTATTATTATATTTATTATACATGGTAATATTGTGCGACTGAATAAAATTATTTATGTTATATTCTGTAATTATTAGTTGTAACATTTAATTATGACAGTAATTTATAATTAATCTGTAATATTTTATTATATATTACAATAATCTCGATAATAAAACAATTTATATATGTGATATATGACATACTGACATTGGTACATTGTATATTATAATATATATTTAAATGTCTAAAACTTTAAAATCAAAATTTTTCAAATTTATTTAATTAAATTACGTTAATTTCCTTTCCCATAAACCATTGATTTTTGAAATATATCAATGTGTGTATTCGTAGATGGAAAATATTTATTAGTAGTTTCCATATCGTATACTGTTAGAAAAATTCATAAAATTACGTAAAAAACTATCAAATAGACGAAATTATGCAGAAATGCATATGCTATTTGTGATAATCAGATGACATTTACTATACAACAATCACAATGCGCACACTTATGATAAAAATAAATGAAAATAAAAAATCATACTCACACATAATTGATAATATTTTATTATTTATAATTAAATTCATTATTAAAAAAAAAAAAAAAAAAAAATATGTTATAGTACAAAATTGTTGTTTAATAATATTATGTTTGTGAATTAATTGTATTATTGCTTTTCAAATATAGTTTCCAAATAATCATTTAATATCTATATTTTGAAATTTTAATTATAGTTTATAATAAATAGAAACTTATGTTTTAGTTGCTATTCTTTTGTTTTTACGCATATTTTGAAATAAACTTTTTAAATACAATTCGATCATTTCAATACTATGCGTTGAATACATTTTTCCATTAAATTCTATATGGATACGCATTAGTTTAATAATATTTAAAAACTTTGCTAAATTTTTGATCAAAGAATTGTTTTTAATGTTTTTTAATTCTGGCATTCTAATATTTTTTTTAAGATATTCGATAAATTGTGGAAATTTGTCTTTTGGAAGTAAATTTTTAATTTTTTGCATTGCTGGTAATTTCTGCGACCCATCATTTTTACAGTTTACCTTTAATAATAAAACATTAACGTTCATATTATAAAATATTTTAATAATTCAATAAAATATAAAATATAACTTATATTAATATACATTGAATCTGTACAAATGTCTTCACTGTCTAATTGTTTAATTAATTTTTTTAATACTATTTCAAACACTTTATAGATTTAATATTTACAACATATCATAATATCAAAAGTAAAAAGTCAATAGGTATAAATGTTTTATCATAAATATTTTTTTTTTTTTTTATACACATATAACTAAACATTTTAATTTTTAAACGTCTAAATATTTAACAACTCAACTTATGAGTAGATTGCTCATAAGGAAAAAAAGAAATAACTTACTTCAAACAAAATTATTGAAAGTAAAAATAAGATAATTTGTGTAGTCTTCATCCCAGTAACTTCACTGTGAGCAGTTGAGCACACCACGTCGAATAAGATAAAAATATTTAAATTAGTAACGTTCAAATTATCATTGATAATAAAATTTTATGTGACGTTCGTTACTGTAACTGTTCGTTACTGCACGTTTATATACACCGCCGTCAACCAAATTAGGGTAATTATTAAAATTTACAATGTATAGTAATTATTATTATCGTAACGTATTGAGATAGAAAAACACAAAACGCGTTCAATAGAAATTGCCTTTATGTGTATAAAATTTGTAATTCATTTGTTCGTTACACGATTTATAATAATAATAATATTAATTTATATAATTATTGTGCGAATTAACAGTATGTTATTCTCGTACAATGCGTAATATTATAATATTTTATATTATTATTATTATTATCGTTCACAACAAACGTTTTTTCGTTGTTTTTATTTTTTTCATATTTTTTCCCCCGTTCTTTTTTACAGACACGTTTTTTATTATTATTATTTTTTTTTTTTTTCGTGTAAATAGATAATGTATAATATTGTTACGCATGACTTGCGTAGGTACAACGATTGGGCAGGTACTCGATTGTCGAAAATTAGTTGTTTCAACCGTTCGACTGAATTTTCATTCGAAGTAATCGTCCGCAATTCACAAGAACCGACTACCGTGTGTAACATCGGTCGTCCGAGGCGGACACTCTTATAATATTATATTGCAAAGCGACGAGTCCGGAATAAACATAAGATTAAAATAAGAAATTACGCAAACGATGAATATATTAAAAAATGTTAAAACAAAAAAATAAAATAAAAAACGGTTTAGATGGCTTGCACACGACTACGACTTATACGTTAGTGGTTAGTGTAACTAAAATTTTATTTATTCAAACGCAAGCGTTTTCTGATCCACAATTGTAATTACATCTATAAATTACTTGAAATTAGGGTATAGGTACACTCGTACACAATTGCAACGAAGAGTCAATAATGATGAATTTTCTTGATTTTTGTCGGCTAGACACCGGTGATGGTGAAAAGATTATTGTAATGTTATTTTTAACATTTTCAAATTGTGTAGCCTAAAAGTCTGGTGAGGAATCAACAAAAAATGAAAAAAAACCGTATTATGTTTGTAACGCTGCAACTTAATATTATAATAAACAACTATTAACTAGCCATATACGAGTACATGCGTATTGGGAAACGATTATTACGAAATTCATAATATTTCTCTACGTCCTTTGAATTTTATAGGTCTCTTTAATTAAAACAATTTTCATCATAATTATTATATATATTGTTTCGTTATTTTTTAGTCATATTTTTTCTATCCCTCAAGAAAATCAATGGAAATTTGATAAAAGACCTAAATAAATTACAAATTTAATTTAATTCATTAAGTACCGAAAATATATCATAATATTATGTTATGGTGATCTGATAAGCATTTATGTCCAAATTTCAAAAAGAAAAAATATTCTAAATTGAATATATTACCTACTTTATTCACAAATATGTAGTGTGTTTATATTTCATTAACCTAATAACTTCACGTGTAAATTATTATGTTTAACCAGTTTTTAAAATACCCATCCCATCTATCTTATATTTACTTATACAAGTTAGCATATATTATATAAGCATAACGTAAGAATGTTTTAATATTTAATTATAAATTTAATTTTTCAAATTTCATTATTGATTATTGATTAATCTTAAACTAAAAATGATTGTCGCTTTTAATTTGCTTTTAATTTTTATAATTTTAATAAATATTTCTTTAATGCATTCATGTCATGATAATGAGACAGATAATAATCCTTTACGTATACACATTGATATAAAAAGTTTAAGAGACACAAAAAATCACAGAGATGAAAGTACGTACAATCATGTATTTTATCAGTTTAGTAACTTTACTTTTTCACTTACGCTAGTTTATTTTTATATTATGTTTTATCACACATTTTAATATCTATTATTTTTGGTATTTATATATTTTTCTAAAGTCAGTAATAAATAATGCGGTTTTAATAATTTGCGGACAGATAATATTTTTAATAAAATATTTTATGTTAAATTTAAAATACAAATGACATATACGCAGTCGCGGTGCTTGAATTAGATAAAACGTCCATGCTGAATTATGTTTCCTTAAGCGTTAGTAACTTTTTTAAATTTTGTTGGTGGTGACATAGTTATGTTTTCATACAATGTTTTTTGGTCATGAAATATTATGTAATTTATTATTTATTATGAGTAATTAGTATGTACCTACTTTTGTAATGAAGTGATTCCTAACTAGAACTCCATGAGCTTGGATAAAGTGTTGCGTCATAATTTTAAAATCAATGAGTAATAATAACGTGTATTTTTTTTTTTTTTTTAAGACGAATAAATTCTACTCTCATAATTTTAACATTCATAGAAATCTTATAATATGATTAGAAATATATACTATACATATATGACTATATGATTTAAAATTATTTTTTGTTAAATTAGAAAATATCATAACTCTAACAATTACAGAAAATACAATACCGTGGTGTTCTGTGATATATAAACAAATTTTTAATACATTACGACACATTAAAATAAAAAAATAAAGAATAACACGTTAAAATGATGTATTATTTTATGCATGTGTTGTGAAAAAATATTATTAATACATTTTATAAGCGTTTTGGGTGATATTTAAATGGTTAAGAACCACTGCATTAAAAAATACGTACATATTGGTAACCTTTTTAATTAAAAAGATGTGCAAATATCTTTCTCGTAAAATAACTTTCGTATAATATTATATTGGTTGAACTAGACCTAGCTTTATCATAAATATTTCACCATAACAAGTATTATAAAATAATATCTTATCCAAAAATTTTTCGTCACGACCAAACTCCGTCTATTATATTAATATCGCTAAATACATAAAAAAAAAAATAATAATAATAATAATAATCATATCCAAAATAATTCAACACTATTATTTTTACACCTGTATCACTTCCACACCAGTATCCCTTCCCTTGCCTTTAGATTCTGAGCGAAGTGAAGAATGTATTTGTTTTACAATGATGTGTGTTTTTTTGTTTTTTTTTTTTTTATGTCTGAAGACACTTTTACCACCCGAAATAATGTTCCTATTTTCACGAATAGCACATGTTTTCGATTGCCAATTGGATGTAGTTTGTACTTTATTTAGATCATTTTTCAATTCTCAAAATTGACCACATGCGACAGAGAAAACGACAAAAAAAAAAATGACGAAAAAACTACATTTTCCTTCGACGAATTTGACTCATCAATCATGATTATAATAATAACCATAGTGATAATATAATTATTATTGAAACTAATATCAGCCATCTATAAACAAAAATTTCCATCGTAAATCTCATAATACTTATTTGAGCACCTCCTGGGGTTGGAACCATCACTTTTTAACTTAACCGATCTTCTGCCCATAGGCCAAGTATATCTCTATACCGAATTTCGTCAAAATTTGCCCAGCCATTTAGGAATTCATAATAGGCAATCAGTAATTTGTTTATATAAATATATCTTATAATATAATATATATATATATATATAAATATTTCATCAATAAATGCTTAACGTGTATGTACCTGTAAAATGTATTTCAATATCTCAATCTCAAGAATCAATTTTTTTTTAAGGTGTTTTAAATTGAAATTTCAGTAAAATTAATATTTAAAGTATTTATATATATAGCTTCTTCCTATTTGTTGTGTTGCTACATCTGATAACATTTGTGGTAGTGATAAGATAATATCATTTTTGTTCTCTTAATATATAAGTTAGTTGATTTTTGGTCTCCGTGAATTAATCAATGTATCCGTAAGAAATCACACACGTTTTTTCTTCTACCTAAGTGACTCTGCTCTTCGTGTGTAAAAACATAGCACTATTATATTTCAATATTTTACAATAATGATAAATAAAATTGAACTTAGAGAATTGAAAATTGTATAGAGTGTTCATTTATGTATTATACAGTCCCTATATGTGTAATAAAATTTTGCGTTTTAAATATGTATTTAATAAAAATTTCATAATATTTTAATCAATACATACATTATCTGACTGAACTTCGCTCAAAATCGTTATTTCAAATGCAATAGTTTATCATTGCATTAAAATTCTATTTAAAATTAAACATTATGATTTTCACATTTATATACCTGCGGGGCTGCGGCAGGATACAAAATGTAAACATCGTTTTAATGAATATTTTGTACTAAATGTAATAAATAATAATCAAACTTCACGATCGTTAATTCAGCGTTTTTGAAATTATTTTTGTGGTATTATTAATTGGTTGATTCCCAAAAAAAGAAATATAAAATAATACTATCTATAATATATTTCATCTGGTTGGTACTATATTTAGGTCATTATTCTAATTATCCTATAGTTTGTTTTGGATAAGGATAACTTACGAAATTTCACGATGACCAATTTTGATAATATTAAATTTCTTTATTTTATAATGATTAATTAATAATCATGATAATTCTATTGTGTTTTCTCATAGAGTTTTATATGTTATATGATATAATTTCGGAAATATAACTTTAATTTTAAATTATATTTTGTTCAATTTAATTTTAATATTATATTACTTATTCATAAATTATAATCAATACATATTCATGTGATTTAACTTAAAAATTTTATGTTCAAATGTCATTATTTATCATTGTATTTAGATATACATAATAATTTTACAACCCTAAAACATCACCAATTACCATTTTCCTTTCCTGTTGGGCTGTAAATTTTATTAATTAAAATTTTTTAATTGAATATGTCTATTTATTCTATGCGTTTTTCGTAACATTATAATTCACTACATTTATGATTTTTATCGATTTATAATTCAATAAAAAATATTTAAATTCTGATAATATGGCTAACCTTAATACAATCTTTTACGATCAATATAAGCCGTTATCATTTTCTTGCCACATTTATGGTTGATGTATCCATTTTTTTATTTATTTACATTTCATCTCCATTTTAATTTAATTAAATAAAAAGGTTTAATAACAAATTATTAATTAGTTTTGTATTTTTATTATATTTCTAATATTATGCTTGCTTTCTAAAGAATGTATGAGAAGACTAAAAAATTTTTAAATTTATAACTTTTAATTATAATGTACAATTTTTCTTAGATGAAGAAAACGATAGAAATAATTTCTATGCAATTTTAAAAGAAGCAACTAAAGGTATAAAAAAATTTATATTTCATTAATGTAATGTTACCTACTTGTTTTTTTTTAAGAAACTGTTATTAAATACATTGCTAAGATTTAAAGTGGAAACAAGTTAAAGTTAAATTAATTTAAACTTTTTAACTTATTTTTTTAAATTTACAAGATTATGAACTTTCCTTGTAGCTTAACTTTTTTTATTATATATTAACTTAATAATTAACGAGTTAGTTTTCATAAAATTTAAGTAAAGTTAATATACTTACCTAGTTTTATATACATTTTATAAATAAAAACAAATTATTTTGTATTTATTTTTGCTGTAAATCGTTTGCCGTCAAGGATGTTGGCCGAGGTACACTACACGAAAACGAAAATTTTCATATGATAATACATTTAGAAAGTTTAACTAAAATGTTTTTCATGTTACGTAGATACTAATAAAGTAATAAATATTTTAATTTTAGATTCTGAGAGAAGCTAAGAATGTATTAGTTTTACAATGATGTGTGTCATTTTCTTTCTTTGTTTTTATGTCTGATGACACATTTACTACCCGAAATAATGATCCGATTTTCACGAATAATTGGAAAGTGGATAAAATTGGTACTATATTTAGGTTCTATTTCGAATTTCTCATAATTGACCCCATGTAAAAGAAAAAACGACGAAAAATGGAATTTTGCATATAAACTGATATTTCGACGAATTCGATTTCAATATTTTACGATACCTCAGGCAATTTTATAGTTAGAGACTTGAAAATTTCATTGCGTATTGACTTAGATACTGTATATGGAATATATTATATATATATATTGTATATATATATATATATATATATATATGGAATGTATTGGAAACGTTAAGTTAATTTTTTTACAAAATATAGGACTTTGAATATTTCGTAAAATTATCGTTTTTATGTATAATAATGTTTTATAAAATTGGCAATTAGGGTCTGAAAATTTTACTGCTGTATTCTTACATATAAGATATAACTTAATATTATATAATAATATTAGAAAAATCCCAAGTCTCATTTTTTTTCTTTAAACCCATTTTTTATAAAAGTCATTTATTATAAAAGTCTTTACAAATATTACAAATAATTATAATATAAATATAATACCGAATACAAATAAAATATAAACATAAACATATTATAGGAAAATAATTTAAATTGTATGCTATTGCTTTTAAAAATGCAATTAAATCATAATTTTCGTCCAAAGTACGTTTACATAATATATTAATTAATCTATTATTACGTCCGTTTTCCGTTCATAAACCCGGTTAAATGTATATAGAAATCCATTAATGGATAACATGTCTTGTTTTTCGTGAATGGAAGAAATAATTTGTATATCCATGTTAGTCGTAGCTCGTAGATATAAAAAAAAAAAACAAATAAATATTTTACGCAATTAAAATAAGATACAGATACAGCACACTCACATCTGTACACGCAGATCGGCACTACACTGAAATATATCCATTTCACATTTGGGTTTTACAGACATTATCAACAGTCAATAATCATAATAAAAATATTTAATTTTAACTCGTATATTATAAATTATAAATATTTATGGTATACCTATCCAATTAAATCAAATGAAGTAATATCGCAAATCATTATTATATCGGTTTATAACAAAAAACTTTATAAGAAATAATTTTTCGAACATATAACATTTATAAAATACGTTTTTATGAAAATCGACTTTATAAGACTCGACTTTCGAACACTTGACATAATACCGTTGTAAAGATATAGTGTTGATTTTTGATTAGTATTTGAATGCAGTGATAAATCATTATATTCGAAAAACGATTCTGAGCAAAGTACTGTCAGATTAAGGTATTTAGGTGACTCATTTAGTGGTTTTATGATAAATTATTTATAATGAACGTAGAGCCTGATAAATGTAAAAATTTTAATCGGTACATATTATATTATCTGATGAACTTCGCTCAGAATCGTTTTCACGAATTTAATGATTTTTCATTGCATTCAAATGTTAATCGAAATTCAACACTATCCTCTTTACACCTGTATCCCTTCCCTTGCTTTTTATTATTATGATTATTTATATCAATTGATAACAAAATTATAGTACGTTTTTAGTACTCCTTTTAGATTCTGATCGAAGCGAAGAATGTATTGGTTTAACAATGATGTGTGATTTTTTTTTGTTTTTTGTTTTTTGTTTTTTTTTTTTATGTCTGTGTACAAAAATACTACTCGAAATATCCAATTTTCACGAATAGGGTATGTTTCCGGTAGCAAAGTGGATGTACTTGGTACTTTACTTAGGTCATTTTTGAATTTCTCAAAATTGACGCTATGCGATAGAAAAAACGGCGAAAAAATGACGAAAAAACGGCATTTTTCGCGAAAAATGAAATTTCGACGAATTCGATTTCTATATTTCACGATAACTCAGGCAATTTTTAAGATAGAGATCTGAAAATTTTTTTGGATGTTCACATAGCTACTTTATATATTTGGTATAATTTTGGAACCGTTACATTAATTTTTCTCCAAAATATAGGACTTTGAATATTTCGTAAAATTCACGTTTTTACGTATATAATGTGTGATAAAATTGTCAATTTTGGGTATTTTGGTCTGAAAATTTTACTGAAGTATACTTACATATTACTTAACATCATACTGAAATATTAGAAAAATCCCTAATCTAGATTATTTTTTATAGCTGTTTTAAGTTGATATTTTTAGTTCGAACGAAAATTATAATCTGACTGAACTTCGCTCAGAATCGTTTTTTCGAATGCAATGGTTTATCATTGCATTCAAATTCTAAGTTAAATTAAACGCTATGATTCGCACACCTGTATCCTGTGCGGCAGGAGTATCAGCTCTTTTTTTTTTTATAATTAATTTAGAATGTCAATTATAAAATAAAATGTATATGCATTTATATTGTTATACTATGTTTTATACATAGTATAACTAATTAAATGATCAAATGTAAACATTATCATCATATTATTTTGATATTAAAGACCCTATATTTTACATGATTGGTGGTAAGTAAAATAATTATATTAATAATAATAAAAAAAATTATATTTTAGCTTAATACTATATTATATTTACTTTAACGTTTCTGTTAAATTTAAATATTATAAATCATGAACCCATATTAAAATTAACCACACATAAAGATTATTAATATATGCGAAGCATCTGTTTCTCTGCTATAGATTCCGAAATATATTAAACTCTTTTCTTATAAGCACATACTGCTTAAAATAGGATGATGTTATGATAATGGTTTGTTCTGTTCGCTTAGAACAGCTTGAATTAAGTTCTTTATCTAGTAATCTAGCTGTAACACTTATCGTGGAAATATCCTTGCATTTTAACTATTAAAACGTGATAAAATATTTAAACTATCTAAAATTATGGATATAAATAAAGAACTAAATTTATTTAAAAATTATAAATATTTTCTCAATTCTGTTTAATAAAATATAGGTACTCCATATCTTAATTTATATACACGTATGAATTATTTCGTAAATCAATAGGGTAATATTTATGCGGATTAAAATTGTATTGTAGCAATAATAATGCATAGAAATTTTGATTTATAACAATCTAAGTTGAAAATTTGATGTGAGATTTATTACATACTCTCTAAAATTATATTATTTAATGAAGTGTTCATTAATAATAACATTGACGTCGATGAAATATTGAAATTAATAATTTATATAATATAAAAATATAAAAATACATGATACATAATCTACTTTTACTTTTTTGACTAACTGATATTTCGAAGGGTGTAAATGTAATGTATAATATTATAATATGACATTATCGTTATCAATAACATATTTTAAGACGTGAATAATTTTAATTATCGATCGATACATTAATTATTTTCTTTATTATTAATTTTAATAAAATTAGGTACTCTTAGAGATAATTATGTTATGCGTAATATTTAATCAATTTTATTGATAAACTGCAAATAATGTTTAATGTGATAATAATTAAAACAAAAGTAAAGTGTCTCATAGTTTCAATTGTATATGACTACCTATAAGATAATTATTTTATTTAAATTTTAAAAATTAATAAGAAGGTAAAACTCTTCTTAGAAATTAATAATTCAACTATAAAATTATCAAAAGAATAAAATATTAAAAAAAATTATTGGAATTTTTTACTTACCCTTCCTGCTCTCTGAAATATTTTACATTGTTGTGTTCTTTAATACTAAAAAATAAACATTTAGATTTGATAAGGTTGTGAAAAAACATGAAAATAGAAAAATGTAAATAACAAAATATTAATTTTTTTCTTATTGTCTTATTGACGTTATGAAGTGCATAATGAAAAATATTATTATATGACAATATTACAGTTACCTATCGATATCATATTTTAAGATGAAAAAAAATGTTCAAAATCGATATATTATGTATTTACACGTTTTCGAAATATGCGATTTTAATATAAATGTTACTGGCAAAGTAAGGAATTCGGTGATTATGTGTATTGTATAATATACACAAGTGTATTTTCCAAAAGTAAGAACTCATAATATTATAAATAACAGTAACTGTTTTTAAAAAAAAGGTTTAATTTAAAATATTTAATAAAATAATATATTATGCCTACGTCTACGTCCTAACGTATACCATTGTCTTGTTAATGATAAAACCTTGAGTATTAATCCAATCTTTCAATGTAGTATGCATTACCATTTTCTTATACAAACTTGTATCTGACCAACTTTTGTTGCATTGAAATTGATAATGAATGTATATTTTATTTAGTACCAAGGGTTAATTACCAAAAATACTTAGGAATAGAGCCAGAAGATACTGAAAGACAAAGTAATAATATTATACAATATAATACTACTAATTTGATTAAATAAATTATGTTACTTTTTCAAATCTCTTTTACCTAATGTTCCAGCCCGGTTAGATTCTCCAGATATTCTAATATTTAAATATTATTTTTAATTCCTAAATATTTAATTAATAACAATCAAAACGAGCCGCAACGAATTGTATGTACTCGTATATTCAGATTAATGTATATTCTATATATTAATATAATTACTAGATTTTGGGAATGCAAAGAATGTATTGATTTTACAATGATTTTAATAATGATTTTAATTTGATACATTTTATTTATTTATTTTAATAATCTCATTTTTAATATAATTATATACTATATTATAACTTTAATTTCTTTATTTAGTCAGTGACTGTCAGTGTTGAACATATCTAGATAAATTTATTTAGATAAATAATTAATCATCAATTATCTTATCTAAATAGGAATAAAACTGTTAATTAATACATTATCTTAGACAAAAAATTTATTTCTCTTCATTTATTAATTTATCTATAGATAAAAATATGTATCTACATAACAATTTTTATTTAATAATTCTAAGGAGTAAATCTATGTTTTTTTTTTTATATATTATATTTTTTTACTATTTTTTATATTAGGTATATTTGTTACCTATATTTCTATGTTTGAATAATAGTAAAACAAATAAACATAAGAAATTCATATACATTAGAAAATAATTGTTTATTATTAAATGAACCGTTAACAATTTATTTTTTATCTATCCATTTATTATATATCTAAAAAATTATTATACACATTTTTATTTATATTTATCTAGATAAAATTTAAGTTATCTGTGTTCAACACTGGACTGACAGATTTTCAACAATTATCTAGGGAAGGGATCCAAAATTTTAGTAGAATGAAATATGATGATTATTAAAATATATATATATATATAAATATTCCTTATATAGGTATAAATGCCTATATTGTTATTGGTCTATGGAGAGTTCAGTACACCTAAACTCCCCATATAACCATTACTAAAATTATCAACAATATTATAATTTATAATTTACTATTTATAATTTCTTAGAAATAATATTTAGAAGATTTGTGAATTATTGTCATTTTAAACGTAAAGGAGAAAATATGATTTTGTACAGTCATAGACCAGTAAATAGTAAGTTTACAAATTCCATTATTATCATGATAATATAGAACAAGTATGTAATTATCTATTTATTTTGTTGTGGTCGTAAAAGTGACCGAATCAAATAAACGCATTACACAATCTTTCTAAACGTATATATGTATATATATATATTATTTTTTAAAATAATAAATATATACAAACAATACGTATAAGTACAGCACAAATGTAATGTTACTGTTATTCACTTAGTGAAAACTACTTGATAATTATATAACAAAAAAATGTTTATATAAAACATGAGTTTAAACGAAGGTTTATAATAATATCGCATCGGTACGTGTTGCACAAGTGCCCTTAAACGATTGATTGAGTAGGTGTCGGTGGCGGTGGCTCTTCGATCACCAGTTCAACATCGCCGTCGATACACGTAACTTTAACTCAAACCGGTATTAATTGTATATAACTTGGGTAGTCTTGTCTTAATAACTAAATAGAAAACTGTTGGTTGTCGTGGTGGACGGATGAAGTACGAGTATAACAGGTCGTAATATTTTTAGTTTAAACGAAAATCTTAGAATCCATACGAACATTCTTCTTATTCATTATTATTTCTCAATACTTTTAAATAAAAATAAATAGAAACACCAAAAAAGTTGAAAATTTTATTGATGCGTATTGATATATATCTTAACGTATTTCCAAAATATTAGGAAAATTTGAAGTCCCAATTTCTTTTTATAGGTGTTTAAAGTAAAAAAAAAACAAAAAAGAAGATCTGATAAATCTGAAGCCGCAGGGATCAGGTGTGCAAATCATAGTGTTTAATTTTAATTAGGATTTGAATGCAATGATAAACCATTGCATTTGAAAAAATTATTTTGAGCGAAGTTCTGTCAGATAGGGCATTTAAGTGACAAGGGACTTTATGAGCATTTATATTAAACTTAGAGAATTAAAAACTGTATAGGGTGTTCAATATTCATTTATGTACTATCTGTGTGATAAAACATTGCGTTATAAATATTTAATAAAAAATGTCAAAATTTGAATCAATACTTACATTATCTAACTGAACTTCGTTCAGAATCGTTTTTTCGAATGCAATGATTTTTCATAAACAGGTGGTTGTTTCAGAAAGGGAAACGAATAAGCGGAGTCTGACCGCCGTCGTTGAAAATTAGTCGCCGCCGACTACGTTTCTAATGTTCAACAGAGTATAGTCTTAAAGTACAACATAAATTCCAATAAAATTTTTTATAAGAATCCCTTTATGACCATATCTGTCAGAACTCTGTTCAAAATAATTGTTCTAAAAGCGATGATTTATCATTTTATTCAAATTTTAATCAAAATCCAACACTATACTACTAACACCTGTTAGTTGTTACCATTCCGTAGCAGTAACAGCTTATTTTTTTTATCATTTTAACAGCTATAAGTAAGACACAAAACATTGTGAAACCAATATATTTGTCGCTTAGCTAAAAATCTAAAATATAACTACATCATGAATTTATATTTGTAAATGTGATCATTATATTAGCATAAATTACACTAGGTACTTAATTTATTTTACACATTGTATCAGTATTTTGATACTTTTTTTTAAATACCTGAAATTGAGTACCTACCTACATTATTTTCATAATATAAATCTTATTATATAGAATGCATGTATGTGTTGACTGATAT
Source organism: Tetraneura akinire (assembly GCA_021307375.1). NCBI lineage: Eukaryota > Metazoa > Arthropoda > Insecta > Hemiptera > Aphididae > Tetraneura > Tetraneura akinire. The sequence goes on along the minus strand of JAIUCT010000008.1, from coordinate 16,270,474 downwards.
ACATACAATATTGTTTAATTTATTTTATATTCCTTAGATGAGAAATTCTCTATAATATTCATTTCTGAAAGTAAGAAAATAAAATGCATATAAATTATTTATGTTTTCTGTTTTACATTACCAGAATAATGTTGCTCCGTGAAACACGTCTTGACTAAGTGTAGGCAAATAATTCTATTCTTGGATAATATGCCTATTTCACAGGCGCTTCAAACTCGTCCTTCGGTGACAATAATCTATATTTATAATGCAATAATTTATTATTTTATTCGAATTTTAATCATAGTTCAAGACTATACTACTAACACCTGTTACCCTTCAATAGCAGTAACAGATAATCTTTTTATAATTTTAACAGCTATAAGTAAGATTAGTAGATAAGTACATCACTGTAAAACCAATAAATTTTTCGCTTCGATCAAAATCTAAAATGTAACTACATTATAAATTTATTTTTGTAAATGTGACCATTATATTAACATAAATTACAATAATTAATTTATTTTTCACATTGTATCAGTATTTTGTTACTTTTTGTTAACCCTTAAGCAGGTGCGTGCCTTATATTAACGTTCCTAAGTCTCGTGGCTATTTGACTTGATTAATATTTAAAATATTCATATAAAGTATATTTTTTAAAAAATCATAGGAATAATGTGGTACTATAGTATAAGTGAAAATGGAAAATTTTTAAAAATATAATAACATAAATATTATTATCATAACATAAATCATTCTAAAATAGGTCAACACAAAGAAAAATAATACATTTAATAATTTCTTATAAATTTTTTTATTTGTAATATACATATTTTAATTGTATAACCTTATTGTTCAGACAATATACATAAAACTTTACTAAAACAGATTATTGAAATTATTTATTTTATTAATTCTTGGAACTTAAAAATGACATAGTTAAATTAATAATGAAATTAAGTTAATTATAATTTTGTATTTATTTATATTTATAAATTAATATTGTTTTTAACTAATTTTTGCTTATTGTTATTATTATTATTATTATCATCATCATCATCATCATCATCATCATCATCATCATCATCATCATCATCATCATCATCATCATCATCATCATCATCATCATCATCATCATCATCATCATCATCATCATCTTCATCATCATTATTATTATTATTATTTTTATTATTATTTATATTATTATTATTTATCTTGATATCAAACATGATAGATCTCATTATTATGAATCTGTTGAACAATCGATTTTTTAAAACAATTTTTATACACTGTGTATATAAGTATAAAGTTAAATTGCGTATAATACTTATACTATACTGAAATTCGGCCATATATAATTATATTATAGTAATATTATGTTACAGTAACACTTCAACACATGTGTCACATGTATTTATTGTACATTAGAAAATTGTATAATAATATCAATAACATATTTTTCGTACATAATTAAGATTTATCGTTCATAAATTAGTAATGATTATCGAAAATCCCATTAATAATGTTTATTTAAAACAATATTAAATAGTGTAATGCAACTGTCATGCAATATCATTCCAATTGTAATACAAACTTTATATAATATTTCATTTTCGTCTATACAAATTATTAAAAAGAAAAAATACAAGTCCAAAACAAAAATGATGACGTTACAACTCCCGTGGGGTAAATATGACTCATTCCAATTTTGATAAGTAATTATAACTCATAAAAAGTGTTCAAATGAATTTTAATTTATGAAAAACGATTAAATGTTATTAGAGAAAACATCTTCTTTAAATTTATGTTTTATTTTATTATTTTATGGGGTCATCTTCACCCACGCACCTTAAATTGGATACCTACATTTTTTTTATAATATAAATCTTATTCTATACTTAATAATATAATTTAATTATATAAAATGCATATATATTATGTTGACATATATATATATAAAATATTGTTTAATTTATTGTATATTACATAGGTAATACAGGAGACGTGGAGAAATTAATGAATCTAGGTAAGAAAAAAATATTTCATAGTAAATTATTTATGTTTTCTGTTTTACATTACCAGAATAATCTTGCTTGGTGAACACTTCTTAACTAGGTGTGGGCAATTTATCCTTATCTTATAGTATAGTATAAAAAATATTCCGCAGGCGCTTCGTAATCGTTGTTCAGTGACTGGTTAATGCTCTTGTGATTTGTTTGCTCATTCGTAGCACACTATATTTGCGTTATCACTGTATACAGTGCCGCAACAATAGGGGACGCTGGGTATGCATTATATTCCCTGACCAGAGATTTATTTTTAGATAGGGGCCCCATGTTAAAAGTAATATTATAATATTATTTATAAATTTTATTCATAAAATAAAAAAAATGAAACTCGAAATATTGTTGTTATCCAAATATCACATAATAGTAGCTTATGATATATTTTCCGTCTATTATCGATTGATGCCATAGTCATAGACATAATACGTATTATACACACAATATAAAACATAAACATAATATATTATATAATCGAACATGTTTTAATTGAATAGAAAAACACTTGAAAATATAGAAATAACTAATAAGAAATTGGAAAGTGGAAGTAGTTGGTACTATATTTAGGTCATTTTTCGAATTTCTCAAAATTGACCCTAAATGGTAAAATAAACGACGAAAAAACGGCATTTTTCATGAAAACTGAAATTTCGACGAATTCGATTTCAATATTTCACGATAACTCGGGCAATTTTAAAGTTAGAGACTTTAAAATTTTATTGAGTATTCACATAGGAATTATATATATGTGGTAATTTTGGTAACAAATTCAACCCTTTTTAGACACTTATACCTATAAATCCACCCATAAATTTATTTATTGAATATATAATATAGGTACGAATATACCACAGGAGAAAGCGATTAAAATATCATATACTAATATATTGCTTAGAAAAAAGGGGGGCCCATAATTCTGTCTTGCATTGGGGCCTACCAATAGTAAGTTGCGGCACTGTTCGTATAGGCAACCTCGAGTCGAATAGGGCAGGTTAGGTAGTTTTTCCCTCACAATATTTTTAAAATAATGATGTATAAAAAAAAAACGAATTTTGTGTTAAATTTTGATTAAAATTTGAATGCAAAGATAAATCATTAAATTCATGAAATAATTTTGATCGAAGTTTATCATAATATATGTATTTATTGAAATTTTTACATTCATACAGTCTGAAAGAACAATATTAAAAATTCCCATAAAATTCTTATAAGAGTCCCTTTATGACTATATCTGTCAGAACTTTGTTCGAAATCATTATTTAAATTGTGATGATTTATCATTGTATTCAAATTTTAATTAAAATTTAACACTAACCTTCCGTAGCAGTATTAGCTTATTTTTTTATAATTTTAACAGCTATAAGTAAGGCATATAACATTGTAAAACCAATAAATTTTTCACTTCGCTCAAAACTTAAAATGTAACTACATCATGAATTTATATTTGTAAATGTGACCAATACATTAACATATATTACACTACTCAATTAATTTTTCATATTGTATCAGTATGTGCACCGGTACTTTGATCTGGTATGCTAGACCAAATATTGTCAAATACTAATATGGCTAAGTAGGATTATTTGAAAGGAATTAACGGAAAATGCATAAAAAAAAAAAATGAATGAAACATTATATTTCCGTAACTAGTGGAATGTATTAAATAAAAAAAAAACTTTAAAATTAAATAATTGACAAATATCAGGGAAAGGGGGCCACTTAAAACTAAAAGGTTGTACACTAACCTGATTATAAAAACAAATTACATCACAAATATTATAATTATGATTACTAATAGTTGCTAACTATGATCTTGTTTGATGGAAAATGTGAAGACCATGATCCGGGTTGGCTGGATTGGCCCGCGATGGTCGATTCGTGCGAATTACACAGTGCACAGGAAAACCAAACGAAACGGATATCGCGGCAACACCACAAAGGACAAATGATTACTCTAATATAACCCAGTACAAATAAAAAGTAACGTGCGTACTCTACGTGTGGGTATATGGCAATTGTGGGATATGAAGCAAGAGTTCGTGTCAAACTGCGTATATACAACGGAAAGTAGAGAGAAAAAAAGAAACTCGTGCACTGCTCGAACGTGTGTCAATAGCATAGACGAAGACGCAACAACGAGAGTGATGTGACGACTTCGTTAAAGGAAAACGTGTAAACGTCAAAAAAGGCGACGATAAAAATCCCGAAATAACGCACTGGCAAGCACGACAACGGCGGTTATACACAACCAAAATATTTATTCTGGCAACAACAACGTCGATGGAGCCAAGAAAAACACCAAACGAAAAGGCTACAACGCATTTATTTGACCCAACGCTGCCCGGAGCACCGACGGGGATGACAATAGAATTGACACACGTGTCGGCGGCGACAGCCGGACAACGCTGTGGATAATATAAGAATAAATAACCTTCGAACAGGTGGCAGGTGTGCGTCCTGCGTTCGACCGATGCGTATCCAACACAGTATTTTGTTACTTTTTCTTAAACCCCTTAAATTGAGTACCTACATTATTTTTAAAATGCAAATCTAATTCTATAATATAATCTAATATATTATAATATAATGCATATATGTGTTGACTTATTTACATACAATATTGTTCAATTTATTTTATATCACATAGATGAAGAATACTTTATACTATACATTCAACGAAGTAAGAAAAGAATAATGCATAATAAATTATTTATGTTTTCTGTTTTACATTAAGAGAATCATGTTGCTCCGTGAAAACGACTTAACTAGGTGTTAATATTTATCCTTTTCTTGAATGATATAGGTATTCTGCGACGCTTCGTACTCGTCGTTCGTTGAATGGGTAACGCTCCGGTAATTTGTTTGCTCGTTCGTATAGGCACCTCGAGTTCAAAAGGGAAGGTTAGGTATTTTTAAAATAATGATAAATAAAGAAAACGGTGGATGAAAAGGGGCTAAAGAGGATAGTGTTAAATTTTGATTAAAATTTGAATACAAAAATAAATCATTACATTCGGAAAAACGATTTTGAGTGAAGTTCATCAAATAATAGATGTACCTAATGATTAAAATGTTTACATTAATCATTTTCTACGTTCAATATACTACCCATAAATACCCATTATACCCATAAAATCCCTAAATGAGTCACCTATATGCCCAAATCTGACAGTACTTCGCTCAAAATAGTTTTTTGAATGTAATGATTTATTATTAATTATTGCATTCAAATTTTAATCAAAATTCAACACTATTATCTTTAGATCCTTTCCATGCCAGTATCCCTTCATTTGCTTTTTATACCTTAAACAGCTATAAAAAAAAAACTAAATGTAATATTCACAATTATTTGAAACTAAGCTAAATAATATGAATTTGAGCTTCAATAAAGTTTATAAATTTTATGTCAATTTTATTTAACATTACCTATTTTATAATATTCAAATATAATAATAGGAATCAATATGAATACTTTTGATACCAATTCTATTCAAATTTCAACTTTAAACACCAATGAAAAAAAATTGATATATATATTTAGGAACTGCGTAATTTATTTCTAAGTATTCTTCAGTTTCAATAAAAATTTTAAATTGTTTTAAAATTTTTTGCAAATTCTTTTTAATATCATTGTGAAAAATATTGATAAATAATAAGAAGAATACTTATATGTTTTTTTAATTAGGATTTGATCATACTAAAAATATCAACTTTAAACAACTCTAAAAAAATTAAGCCTTGGGATTTTTCTAATATTTTGATTCCATGTTAAGTTATAAGTGAGTATACTCCAATAAAATTTGTAGACCTTAAAACCAAAAATTGCCAATTTGATCAAACATTATATATATAAAAACGAGAATTTTAAAAAGTATTCAAAATCCTACATTTTGTAAAAAATTAACGTAATGGTTCCAAAATTATATCACATATGTATTATGTAAATACTCAAAAGAACTTTAAAGTCTCTAAGTTTAAAATTGTCTAGGTTATCATGAAACATTTAAAACGTATTCGTCAAAATTTAGTCTTTGTGAATACTTTTAAAATGCTTTCGTTTTTTTTATCATTTCAAGTGCTATTAAAATACTGAATACTTAATGTAGGATTGGTTTCGTCGTACAGTTATTAAAATATAAACAGTTAGATAAGTTGTTTTATTATGTCTGATAGTAATTGTATACATACTATTGTGAAAATAATTTTGCTACAGTCCGAAATGTCATCATCCATCCTCTATTTATAATTTTGAAGAATATTTAGATTATCAATCGTTAAAATTTGAAAATATTAAAATTCTAATTTCTTAATTATTATCATGAAGTGAAAATTGTTTATAAATAAGAAACTTAATTATAATATTCATTAGGTATATTATAATCGTTAATAATTGTTAAGTATTTATTTGAGCTTTTATTCATACTTTAAAATTTTTCCGAGAATACAATGATGTGTTAGCCATTAGATAATTTTCTATCAACTACAATTGGTAGTGTTGAACAGCTTATTTAATCATATTTCTTGTACACGATTAACTGCTTATTGCATAGTTTTTAGTTTTTGACAATACTTCTTTTCTTTGTAATTATATACAATCGGTTGCATGCAAATGATATAAGATTCTTTGATTATCATTCTTTTATAAAACAATAAAAAAATATTTATCTATTTATGTATAATCATAATTATATACATTTTATATACGTATAAATACCTGTTTTACCATTAATTGAACAGTTGAAGTAAAACATGAACTGAATTAATATATTTTGTTTTACTTTTTACCTAACGACGTATATATTTATCTATACCTACTTTATAAAGATTATAAAGGAAACAATGGTGAGTAATAAATTATTACATTTATTATTTTTTTTTATAAAAGTAATAGTATTTTAGATTCTGAGCGAAGCGAAGAATGTATTGGTTTTACAATGATGTGTGATTTTTTTTTTTTTTTTTTATTCTGAAGACATTTTTACTACCCGAAATAATGCTCCGATTATCACGAATAGTCTATGTTTCCGGTAGCAAAGTGGATCTAGTTGGTACTTTATTTAGGTCATTTTTTGAATTTCTCAAAATTGACCCTAAGCGGTAGAAAAAACGACGAAAAAATAACGAAAAAGCGGCATTTTTCAAGAAAAATGAAATTTTGACAAATTCAATTTCTATATTTAACGATAACTCAGGCAATTTTTAAGATAGCAACCTGAAAATATTTTGGGTGTTCAAATAGCTAGTATATATATGTGGTAAAATTTTGGAATCGTTATGTTAATTTTTCTACAAAATATAGGACTTTGAATATTTCGTAAAATTCACGTTTTTACGTATATAATGTTTGATAAAATTGTCAATTTTGGGTATTTTAGTCTGAAAGTTTTATTCAAGTATACTTACATATTACTTAACATCATACTAAAATATTATAAAAATCCCAAGTCACAATTTTTTTTTATAGCTGTTTTAAGTTGATATTTTTAGTAAAACGAAAATTTTAGAATCCATACATATAAATAAATTTTCTGAAAACACTTTTACTACCCGAAATAATGCTTCGATTTTCACGAATAGCGAGTTTCAGATGTAAAATTGGATGTAGATGGTACTTTATTTAGGTCATTTTTCGAATTTCTCAAAATTGACTATAAGCGGTAGAAAAAACTTCGAAAAAATGACGAAAAAACGGCATTTTTCACGAAAAATGAAATTTTGACGAATTCAATTTCTATATTTCACGATAACTCGGGCAATTTTTAAGTTAGAGACTTGAAAATTTTTTTGGGTGTTTACATAGCTATTATATATATATGGTAAAATTTTGGAACCGTTTTTTAAATTTTTTTACTAAATATTTGACATTGAATATTTCGTAAAATTCTCGTTTTTACGTATATAATGTTTGATAAAATTGTCAATTTTTGGTATTAAGGTCTGAAAATTTTACTGAAGTATACTTACATATTAATTAATATCATACTAAAATATTAGAAAAATCCCTAATCTAAATTTTTTTTTATAGCTGTTTTAAGTTGATATTTTTAGTTCAAACGAAAATTATAATCTGACTGAACTTCGCTCAGAATCGTTTTTTCGAATGCAATGGTTTGTCATTGCATTCAAATTATAATTAAAATTAAACGCTATGGTTCGCACACCTGTATCCTGTGCGGCAGGAGTATCAGCTCATCTTTTTTTTTTTATATATATTATACAGGAAAAAATGGTGAGTAATAAATTATTACATTTATTATTTTTTTTATAAAAGTAATAGTATTTTATATTTATATATATTTTTATATATTTAAATAAATCGGATTTTATATTATATAATTATATAAATGTACAAAAAAAGCACAGCGTAATAAATAGGAAAGAAGCGCATAACTAATATTACTTACGAATATTACACAATTCTGAAATGTTTCATGTAACATTATATTTTACAAGTTATAAATTTAATTTATCAATCAAAATATCAAAAATTACTATATTTGTATACGTATTTGTATATGTTAAGTACCTATATATTTTATTTTTTTAATAATATTTTATCTATAATAAAGAATTAATATGCGAATACACAATGAATAATATGTTATTAATATTGCTTATTTAAATGAAAACTATCTATAATAAATTAATGATTTTCAAACCATTTAAATTACTAACATTTTATATTATTTTATATGAGGTTAAATACTTTATTCTTAATTCACCGATTGATCATTGATGTAATGAAAATTTAAAAAGAAGAGCTGATACTGCTGTAAAAGTGATATAGGTCTAGAGAGGATAGTGTTGAATTTTTATTAAAATTTAAATGAAATAATGAATCATTACATTCGTAAAAACAATATTGAACGAAGTTTATCAGATTATATATGTATTGATTAAAATGTTTACATTTATACAGTCTAAAAGTACAATATAAATTTCCATCAAATTTTTATAAGAATCCCTTCATGACCATATTTTTCAAAACTATGCTCAAAATCTTTATTTAAAAAGCGATGATTTATCATTTTATTCTAATTTTAATAAAAATTCATCACTATACCTACTACAAACACCAGTTACCCTTCCATAGCAGTAACAGCTTATCTTTTTATCATTTTAATAGCTATAAGTAAGACACACATTATTGTAAAACCAATACATTTCTCGCTTCCCAAAAATCTAAATTATAACTGCATCATGAATTTGTATTTGTAAAAGTGATTATTATATTAGCATAAAGTACACTACTTAATTTATTTTACACATTTATCAGTATTTTGTTACTTTTATTAAACACCTCAAATTGAGTACCTACATTATTTTTATAATATAAATCCAATTGTATAATATTATAAAATTTTATTATATAAAATGCATGCATATTTTGTTGTCTTATATACGAGTACATGCAATATTGTTTAATTTATTTTATATTACATAGTTCCAGAAGGCTTTATAGTATTAATTAATTTTAGTAAGAAAATATTAATTAATATAATTAATAAAAATTATAAATAATAAAATAAATTATTTCTGTTTTCTGTTTTACATTACCAGAATCATCTTGCTCGGTGAAGACCAATCATATTAAAGAATATCCCTCTCACCACACTACAAATTATACTTTAATATAAATCTTATATAATATTATACAGCTCCCCTATTAACAATTATTTTAATTAAACAGGTGGGTATTGTTGGGGTTATGCCTATAAAAATCCGTTGCAGCTACACTTAGACGCCTTTTTTTGGACACTCGATTGACCACCACTCAATCCTATGTTCCGACTCCCGTTTCTCGCATATTAATATTCTTTTAAGGACCATGTAGAACGCTGTGAATTGCAGACGAATTCGCAGTCCTCATAGTTATTTTTTCATGTCCTCCTTTTAATTTACCCTTCACGAATGCGTATATGTTCTATTACATGGTTGCTGACGAATTCGCGGACCATGTCACTAGAACTATGCGTCTTCATCAAATTTTATATATTTTTGTCACATTGATTTTAGTCGTACTTACTTTACTGATCAGTATTGATATTAACCATTTTGTTTTTTATTTATTAATTATAATTAATACGTAAGGTATATCCTATGTATCACGTAGACCTGGATGATAGATTAATGTGGTGATATTCGCATAACGTGACACGTCTATTGAGTGGATGGGAAACGGTGATATCACGCATTAATACTATATTACAATACAATCTTGTCTGTTAGAAGGCTGCTTTTGCGGATGTACACCTGAGGAGATTGTTGTATTGTATGTACCCAAGCTCTAAGTTTACTGTACCTTTATTGGACATTAAATGTATGCGGGTGTTTAAGGTAGGTAATTAAACAAATATGGTATATCATGACAGATCGATTGACCCGAGTATCGTACCACTCCCAGTATTTAATATTTAAATTCAGCATCGAGGACCAAAGGAAATCATAATAATATTTTCGTAATGGAATGGAGAGTAGGATTAATAATATAATGCGGCAGGATATCACAGATACGAATAGGTATCATACTCGTGGCACTCGTGCTCATTTATATATTCACCGGTTCTCCCTTAATTTTTATTCATATTCTTTTGTTATGTTAAAATGTCTCCCAACCATATTTTATTATTATTTTTCTTAAAAATTTTATATAGTTTATAATAAAAAAGAAAACCAAAAAAAATATCTCCTTTTCGTTTTCTCAATAGTCCAATCAATAGTCGTTTTATCGTGATACAATATTGCCGTTGTTTGTTTCCTTGTTTTCTATTGGCCATGGATTATTCCTATGTAATCTGTAAGTTGCTCACGTATGGTGTTAACGGCGTTGTTTTAATATCTCGCTCGTGGTCCCGACATCGTTGCTTGTTCCTTAAAAACATAAAGGTGAATTTTTATGATAGCTAATATTCTAATTAACATTTACATATTATACTTTAATCTTAATGTATCTATTAGAGTTTAGACTATAACAATATATTAAATTGCAGATTTTTTGCAAACTATCATAACCCAGTATTTATGATGTTTTTTAGAATCTAAATGATTGCACAATACTGTTAAAATATGCATTACTACTTGTAAATTAAATTTAACTATTACATTTTGTAGTGATAGAGGACACATGTAAAAAGTGTGGTAAGTATTATGTGAAGATCAACACAAAAATATCAGTTTAAAATAGTTTCAGTTGTAATTAAATTATTACGTCACATTTTATAGTAATATACCTAATTTCTTTTAAGTAGACACAAAGAAAAATTATAAAAAAAAAAAAAAACACAAAATCTTAATTTATCACAGAAAATTAAGATTTTGAATGCTTTTTTTAAAAATTGATTATTAGATAAACGACTATAATATTCTTTCAATTATATTCTTAAATTTAAACATCCATTAAAAAAATAAAAATAACGTTTTATTTTTTAAGTTTTATGAAATTTGTAAATAGTCAATTTATAAATTACATTATTTGAATAATTTTGATAGGTGGATTTTCTAAATTGATAAAAATGTCTACTTTAGGGAATTTTTTTAAATTTATTGGAAAAATGTAATTTTGACGTTATTATTTGTAATTATTTAATCAATTTATGGCGTAGGGTAATTGGCGTCCAGTGTATAAAATGATGCACTGAATTTGCCACCACAACGACCTGGAAAGTCTGGTCCTCTAGGTTGTTTTACAGCGACAAAGCTAATAACCCGATAAGACTAGATACAAAACCTCTAAACACGTTCATAATTAACATTCTTGCCCCCACTGAATGTAAAGAAGACATTATGATGGAAGAATTATATGAAGAAATAACGGAAATCTACGATTGTACAACCAAAAATAAGGTGAGAAATGTCATTGGAGATCTTAATGTCAAAATAAGAAGAGAAACCATCTATAGACCTACAATTTGACTACACAGAGCTCACAAACAAAGCAATGATAATGGCAAAAGAGTTGTAGTCTTTGCAACCTTAAGGAATATGACCATAAGTAGCACTCTTATTCCCCATAAGAATATCCACAATCCACAAATATACATGGAAATCACATGACGGAAACATATAGGATATAGAAACAAATTTACCACGTGCTTATTGACAAATGATTCAAATTTAGTATTTCGTATATGAGAAGCTATCGAGAAGCGGTTAATAACTCAGATCATTTTTTTGGTCATTGCGAAATTTTGACTTAAGCTGAAGAGCGCCTAAAAAATTAAAAATAGAATACTAAACTACAATCTAGAAAGGCTGAAAGACGAAGGAGAAAATCAAAAAAAAAAAAGAAAAAGAAAGCTAAGGTCAAGACAGACAGAATAGAAACAAGTTATAGATGGAATATAATAAGAAATATTTTAAACGAAGTTGCAAGGAAATCACTGGTTGAAGTCAGAAACTAAGCAAAGAAATGATAAAATAAGGAGTGCCAAAATGTAGTGCTTAAGAAAAATGAGTATCGTCAAAACTATCTGAAAAATAATTTAGCAGCATCCAAAGAAATATTTCAGAAAGAACGTAGCAGATGCAAACAAGTTATACAACGATAAAAATGAAGTATATGAAAGAGATCTTACTTAACGCAGAGCAAGATTAAACACAAGGCAGAATACACAATTTCTTTGCAACAATAAAAAAAAAAAAACATAAGTTTAACCCAACATTAAAAACCATAAAAGATAAACAAAACAGAATATTATCGGACCCACAAATGAAAGGATTTAGATGGCAAGAATGCAAGAATATTTTTAAGGTTGTTAAATGGAGTCTCCATAATGGAGAGATTCCAATCACACCAATTCCAGCCTGGGAAGAACAAAGAGCGGAATAAGAAATTAAGGATGTATCATTAGATGATGTAATAAGAGCTATAAACCGACTAAAAAACTGGAAAGCCCCGAGTCAGATGGGATATCGGCTGAATTGATAAAATATGGCAGCTTAGAACTACACAAAATGATATATAAATTGTGTAGACGCATATGAAATGAAGAATAGAACAAAGCTATAATTAGGTTAGATGAGCTGCAATAATTAGAGGAATATCGTAACTAAATAAACTATATAAAATATTCTATAAAATTATATATGGACAACTGGAACTACTGGCTGAAGGATATATAGGAAGCTATTAGTATGGCATTTGGAAAGGATAATCCACAATTGACCAGCTCACAACTATAGAACAGATATTAGAAAAGAAGCATGAGGAAAGACAAAACATATGGCAAGTTTTTATGGATTTTAAGAAAGCCCATAATATTTTATATCGCGATAGTTTATATAATCCAATGTATGAGTTTGGCTTCCCTATAAAACTAATTACTAATCACTGATAAAAATGTGTATGAACGAGAAAAGATACCAAGTTAGATTGGATTTTACAGAGTACAAAGATTTCCAAGTGAAAACAAGGTTCAAGTAAGGTGACGCACTATCACCAATACTATTTAATTGATATTAAAGCACACATATAATGACGTAAAATATAATTTTTCCAATTAATTAAAAAAATTCATAAAAATCGACATCTTCATTGAATATGAAAGATAACATATTAATATTATCATGAAAATGTATTCTATAAACGGGTTATTCTTCAAATTTAACAAAAATTAAAAAATAAATAATTTTTTTTTAAGGGATGAATAAATTTAAAAAAGTAATAAAAGTAAATAAATGATATAATCCTTTACCTAACTTATAATTTTTTTTAAAAAATCATTCAAAATCTTAATTTTTTGTGGAGATATTTCAATTAGTATATAGATCTGGGACACTATGTACATAGTTAAACATAAAATGTATATAAATATAATGATACTTCAATGAATCACGGCTTTATTTTAAATAAAAATTTAGTTAAGAAATATACGAGTTTACAAGATATATCGTATTATATTGCTAATGGTAAGTTAACTGTTTAAACATTTATTAAATACAAAAGAATACATAATAATTGTTATTTTTTTTTCAATGGAAGTTAAACTCTGAGGGAAGTCAGAACGAATGTATTGGTTTTACAATGATGTGTGATTTTTTTTTTTTTTTATTCTGTAAACATTTTTACTACCCGAAATAATGCTCCGATTATCATGAATAGCATAAGTTTCAGGTAGCAAAGTGGATCTAAATGGTACTTTATTTAAGTCATTTTTCAAATTTCTTAAAATTGACCCTAAGCGGTAGAAAAAACTTCGAAAAAATGGCATTTTTCACGAAAAATGAAATTTTGACGAATTAAATTTCTATACTTCACGATAACTCAGGCAATTTTGAAGATAGAGACCTGAAATTTATTTTGGGTGTTAACATAGCTACTATGTGGTAAAATTTTGGAATCGTTTGGTTAATTTTTCTACAAAATATAGGACTTTGAATATTTCGTAAAATTCTCATTTTTACGTATATAATATTTGATAAAATTGGCAATTTTTGGTATTAAGATCTGAATATTTTACTGAAGTATACTTACATATTACTAAACATCATACTAAAATATTTAAAAAATTCCTATTCTCAATTTTTTTTTTATAGCTGTTTTAAGTTGATATTATTAGTAAAACGAAAATCTTAGAATCCATACGTATAAATAAATATTCTGAAAATACTTTTACTAACCGAAATAATGCTTCGATTTTCACCAATAGCGAGTTTCAGATGTAAAGTGGATGTAGATGGTACTTTATTTAGGTCATTTTTTGAATTTCTAAAAATTGACTATAAGCGGTAGAAAAAACGACGAAAAAATGACAAAAAACAGCATTTTTCACGAAAACTGAATTTTCGATGAATTTAATTTCAATAATCACGATAACTTGGGTAATTTTTATGTTAGAGACTTAATATATATGTGGTAAAATTTAGGAACCGTTACATTAATTTCTACAAAATATAGGACGTTGAATATTTCGTAAAATTCTCATTTTTATGTATATAATGTTTGATAAATTTGGCAATTTATGATATTAAGGTCTGAAAATTTTACTGAAGTATATATACATCTTACTTAACACCATATCAAAATCTCTATTCTAAATTTTTTTTATAGCCGCTTTAACTTGAAATTTCAGTAAAATCAATATTTAAATTATTTATATGGATTTTTCTTATTATATTACAATATTTTACAATAATGTTAAATAAAATTGACAAATATTTTTTAAAAATTTTGAAAAGTTTATTATATAAAAATTAAACGCTATGATTCCCACACCTATATTCTGTGTGGCAGGAGTATCAGCTTATCTAATTAGGACACATTAGCAAGATGAGCTGATACTCCTGCCACACAAGATATAGGTGTGCGAATCATAGCGTTTAATTTTAATTAGAATTTGAATGCAATGATAAACCATTGCATTCGTAAAAACGATTCTGAGCGAAGTTCAGTCAGATTATAATTTGCGTTTGAACTAAAAATATCAACTTAAAACAGCTTTAAAACAAAATTAAGATTAGGGATTTTTATAATATTTTAGTTTGATGTTAACTAATATGTAAGTATACTTCAGTAAAATTTTCAGACCATAATACCTAAAATTGACAATTTATCAAACATTATATACGTAAAAACGTGAATTTTACAAAATATTCAAAGTCCTATATTTTGTAGAAAAATTAATGTAACGGTTCCAAAATTATACCACATATAAATAGTAGCTATGTAAATACTCCAAAAAATTTTCAAGTCTCTATCTTAAAAATTGCCCGAGTTATCGAGAAATATAGAAATCGAATTCGTCAAAATTTCAGTTTTCGTGAAAAATGTCGTCTTTTCGTCGATTTTTCGTCGTTTTTTCTACCGCTGAGGGTCAATTTTGAGAAATTCGAAAAATGACCTAAATAAAGTACCAACTAGATCCACTTTGCTACCGGAAACATACCCTATTCGTGATAATCGGAGCATTATTTCAGGTAGTAAAAATGTTTACAGTATAAAAAAAAAAAAAAATCACACATCATTGTAAAACCAATACATTCGTTCTGACTTCTCTCAGAGTTTAACTTCCATTGAAAAAAAAAATAACAATTATTATTATGTATGTTAATTAGTATGTATGTTCGTTTCGCTCAGAATCTAAAATTATGTAGTGTTCATTTATGTACTATATGTGTGATACAATTTTTCGTTTTAAATATTTAATAAAAAATGTCAATATTTTAAAAAATACCTACATTATAATCTGACTGAACTTCGCTCAGAATCGCTTTTTCAAATGCAATGGTTTATCATTGCATTCAAATTCTAATTAAAATTAAACGCTATGATTCGCACACCTATATCCTATGCGGCAGGAGTATCATGTATAATCATTATTTTATATATTATTAAGTTTATTATATTAATATTATTTATAATATATATATTATTAGTTAATTTATATCATTGTTTAATTTTAATATCAACTGTATAACAGTATTGAAAAATATATTCGAGTAAAATTTTAAATTTTTACAAAATGAAGATTTATATAGTTCACAGAAAAACCCATCTAATTAGTTTTTAATTAAGTCATTATTTAACTTTTCCAATAGTTTATAATTTTGGTAGAATTTTTGCCAATTCAATAATGATGATAAAATGGCAAAATTCGTAAAAATTATATACTTTTTATGTAAATTATTTTGATTATTTATAATAAATAGAAAAGTATGTGTTGAGATTTCACATAGCCATTTAATATTTTGTAATAACAGTGTTATAGTGTTAAATAGTTTAAACAGCTATAGTTTACTAAGTTATTTATAAATAATATTTTTAACATTTTTTATTCTGAGTCAGGCCCGGATTGGTGTCCATAGGCTATAAAAATTATGTGCCCCCATATTTTAATATATACAACTTTTAAAGTAATTAATGGTCAATTTTAATTTTTAAATTTAAAATATTATTAATGATTAATTATTATTATAAATTTAAAATTAGAAAAAATGTGTGTATGACTATTTTAGTCAAATATTTTGATAGTTTTAATATAAACTGTGAATATACATCTATATAAATTTACATTATTATTAAAATAAAATAAACAGGTTGACATAATTAACTTTAAACTAAATTATAAATATCAAATAATAGAGAACTAGCTATTATCGTAATATAGGGTAATATAAAATAAATATTATATTTAAAATAGAAATTTTATTTTAAAATACATAATTTTATTTCTTTAATTTATTTATACTCAGAAATAGTAAAATAAATGTTAATTTAATACATTGTAACTGGTGTGATATATTTATATAAATATAATATATGTTAGGTATACATAATTAGTTATAAGTTATATATTATAGTTTATTGAAAAATATACAAACTCCTAGTATAATAATAATAATAATAATAATAATAATAATAATAATAATAATAATAATAATAATAATA
>JAIUCT010000008.1:16108845-16253037 GCA_021307375.1 Tetraneura akinire | reverse complement strand
TAATAATAATAATAATAATAATAATAATAATAATAATAATAATAATATTAAATTTAATAAATTATTTATACTATATGTATGCAGTTAATGAAGGTAGGATAAATGATACAGGCTGTAAGTAAATATTATATTCATAATTTAACTATAAATTATTTACTTATTATATTATTGTTATACGGGTTAAGCTAAAAAAAAAATACAATAAGTAAATATCATATATATCATAGATGGAGGTGGGAATTAAATGTCAATGTAAGAAAGAGTGTTTAAGAATCTATTTTACAAATAAGAAATTTAGATAAGAAATCTTATTTTTTATAATTTCTCTTTTATACTTGTATTATTATCATATTGCTTGTCATCCATATGACATGAAAGTACCAGCGCCTACAGGACAGGTAGAGTAATCTTGAGAGGGCAAAAGATTTTTTAAAGAAATTAAAAGAGTTAAAAGGAAACTGCTCAAAGAAATATTATTTTACTCTCAATTCTAAGAAAGGCAAGAGCTAGGTCCAATATTACACTGCCGTACTCGACAATAGGCTACATTGGACTACAATAAAAAATCTTAATTAATTATAAATTAATATTTCGATTGTACCAGATTAAAATAAAAGTAATGCAACAAAGATAAATAAAGTGTTTATATAATATGTTCCCGTATGTGATAATACTATACGACATTTTAAAATGAGCTATTAAAATATTAATATTATCTTGATGTGATGTTTTGGGTTAAACTAATTAACTATTTATTATATTTACCATTATAATATAAATAAATATAATTAATTATAATTATTAATAGTAATTATTATTTATTATTTTAACTAATAACTAAATTAGTTAGTTAGCTAGTTAGTTATTATTATTATCATACTGTAATAATTATACACTTATGGCTAAATAAATTAAGTAGGTAATATTTTAGACTTTTACATGTCATTATATCATGATAATTTCGTTATTATCATAATATTAACAAAACCGCGAAACGTCACAACAAGGAACAATACCTCACTACATAATAGACTAGTAAGAAGAGACTTCAATTGAAGTGGGACCAAAATGGAGTTAGATAATAATATTCTAATTTAACATTCTTAAATTTACAAAAATCACAACAATTTTACTAACAGCCTAATCGCATAGAATTTATTATAATATCTACATAATGTATAATAAATCAATTATCATTACAGAGAAGACAACCTGTGATATCATGAGGATATTCTTCTTGATCACATTGTATATTATATATCTAATAATATCTAAAATAAACATAAAATTTAAAAAAATATATCTGGTTATAGTATATCGTATATTTAAATTTTATGTAATAATTTAAATTAAATTAAGATACATATACTATATTAAATTACCTATTTAATATACATTTATGTATATTATTATTGTGTTCTGGTGGACTTTAATGTGTGCAGCACCAGGCGCGGATCCAGGGAATAATTATAGGGGAGGGGTGAAATTTACCATTGTGATATTGATATAAATCCAAAGTAAGCTGTTAATAATTTTTCAATTAAATTTGAAACAACAATGAACATACCAATAATTAATTCTACGCATTTACCTGTTAAATTTTATTTTAAAGGTACCGGTATACGTATTATATTATTAGTTGTATAAAATATTATGTTTATGTCCAATTTATTTATGAAATTTAAATATCATTTTTTCGTGATTTTATTTTAGCATTGAAAATAATGTATATTAAGAATATTGTACTGATTAAATGAGCCCATATGGTTCGTATAAAAACGAATAGTATAATAATAATTATAAGAAGTATACTTATTTTCAATAAAAATTAAATCGATAATACCTGAAATTTAAAATATTCTTGTTAAAGCTACATATTTTATTTTATAACAATAAAATTATATTTAATTCACAATAATAATACCTGTACATTATGATATGAGACTCTTCTAGAGGGGGCGATCACCCACAATCAGCATCGCCCTCTGTGAATCCGCACCTGGCAAGCACACACTAAAAAGAAAGATAGAATTGGCGTGTATAAAACCACTTTTGTTTAAATATTTTTGAAAAATAAAATATTTTATTAGATTTAAATTTTCATTGTATTATTATATAATGACATTTCATTTTAGTAACTAAGTCAGACTTAGTTTTAGAATAATATTGATAAATTATTATCCATTAAATATACCTATTATTATTTAATGGATAGTCATAAAATGAATATTACAAAATAAAAAATATATACTAAATTACTTCTATATTATAGGTGATGAATTATTTAGAATCTGTAAGAAATTATTACATTACTTAAAACCATTGTTAATTTTAAGTCAATTTACTAATGATATTTCGACACCATTGAAAATCCCTTCCTTTATGGATGCAAGAAGTAGAGAAAAATATATAAATATTTTCGTCAATAATAAAATTACTATTTAACGTTTGTAAATGGGTTATGGGTATTGTTTTAAAGTTATTATGTCAATCATTATAATATAAGTATATTATATAATTTTAAATACACTATACTCGAATACTAAAATATTTAAAATTAGTAATGAAATGAATATTATATTTTTTATTTATTAACCAATAACCAAATTAGTTTTGGACTTAAAATAATAAAAAGGCATTTATAATAAGTATCACAAATTTAATAATATATAATGATGTATAATATATATTATAGTCATTAAAAAATATTATACATAATGAAATGTAATTAATTAAATTGTTTATAAAAATATAATATATTATATGTTTTATATTATTATAGGGAGTGATGAGCCGAGTAAGGAATTATTACTTGCCTATTTTAAATTATCAATTAATATTTCGATTCTACCACATTAAAATAAAACAATGATTCACTAATTGCGCACAATCGCATACACTGGATATGTAGGTAATTAACATAAATAGCGATTTTACTAAATAACGATTAAACACACGCATTGTCACTTATGTCCAGAAACGATTGTAAGACGCTGCAACAAAAAGATAAATACTCGTAATAATATGCGTAAATGATGACTGATTAGACATTAGAGTGACAGTTCTATTATATAATATAATTTTTTTCATTATATTTGAATACA
Organism: Tetraneura akinire; assembly: GCA_021307375.1. NCBI lineage: Eukaryota > Metazoa > Arthropoda > Insecta > Hemiptera > Aphididae > Tetraneura > Tetraneura akinire. The sequence continues at coordinate 16,249,933 of JAIUCT010000008.1, read as the reverse complement.
AATATATTATACATAGGATATTATCAATATTCTAAAATAATACAATTAATATCCATTGATTAAAATTAATAAATTATTACAACATTAGAAAAGTTTCTAATTCCAAATACTCGCATAGATAGATTAATATCAATGTAACTCTTTCAATATTTTACCGTGTTTTAAAACTATGTGAATACACATGAAAATGTTCATGTAATTTTACAATAAAATTATTAACATTTATTTTTGTCGAAATGATTTATATAGTTTCGTGAATTTTTTACTTTTCCAGTCGTATTTTATTTTATTTTTTTATTTTTATTACATAACGCATAAACAGGCAATATTACAAATATAATTTAAATAATAGGTACAAAATAAACATTGTGAAAAATAATACATGATAAAATATTTACAGTGATAATTAAATAAAGAAATTATAATTAAAAAATGTGGTCATGATTAAGCTTTTTGAGTTTTCATAACATTCTACATTATATTGCATGATATTGCCCATAATATGCGGTTTTATGATGGGGAATCAGGAAGAGGTTGTGGTTTCTTTTGTTATTGTAATAATAATTATTCTATTTATTCCTCTCATACTAAGATTGAGCCATTTTAAAAATGACCTAAATAATGTAAGATGTAACAACTAATTAAAATTATTTAATCGAATATGCAACGCCATTTGTAGTTATTATGGACGCTTAAAAAAATGTCATCATACAATAATAAAAAAAAAAAAACTATTATACGCATTGTACACATTATAAGAAAACAAATACAAACTTCGCTTTAGTCAGATCTACTAATTGACAAAACAAAAAAACAAAAAAAAAAAAAAAAAACACTCTGTGTGGTTTCATTATAATAATTTGTATATGTTTTACGTTAATTAAAACTTAAAATTAAAAAAAAACAAGATAACCAATAATCAAATTAGTCATGTGTCATTGAATAATATTTAACAAAATTATTGTGTAATTAATTTAAATATAAATTAAAATTATTAATTAATAAAAATAATTAATATAATTGTTTATATATATATATTATATATTTTAGATTACAGTGATATACGTAAGGAATTATTATTTATTATATTTAAACACAACAACTCGGCCTGGTGTGTGAAAATAACATTATCGCACCGCGGCGCGTTTATAATATTATGAACGAACGTCACTCATTAAATCCGCTCTGCGTCGACCGACCGACCGACCGACCTAGTGGACGATCTGCTTTAGATCGAGTATTTATAAATTATAAAGCCGGATTTGGGTTTTAGAAATTAATAAAATATCAATTAAATCGTGTCGTGGACTTTATTAAGGAAATAGATATTACAATATACATATTACACAATATTCATAATTTTTTTTTTTTTTTTTTTATCTACTTTGAACGATTGTTTAATTAATTATTCTAATTTTGTAATTGGGCACTGCCCGTTTAAATAAATAAATAAAATAAATAAATAAACAATAATGTAAAATTTTACGTACCTAATGTATATTTTACATAAAATATGTTAACAATGTAATAATATAATACATATTGATAAACTTATTGCTAGTGTTAGTATTTAATAAACAATTTAGTGTAATAGTAATAACATTAAGGGCATTAGATACCACTTTTGGTCATTTTAGACAAAAAAACCAGAAAAAATTTAAGATTGTTTATTACTCTTCATTTTCTATGACTTCTAGGAAGCAAAAATTAAACATTTTGATAAAAAAAAAATTTAAATCATACTTTATATTATTATTATTAAAATATAACTTAGAAATTTTGTTGGTAATAAAATATGTTTATATCAAAAATATATTTCCTAGAAAACATCGTAAATTTATTACTTTTTACAGAATAAAAATCTATTTGTTTTTAATATTCGATTTGTCTAGCTTTGTGGTCTCTATAGATATAAAGAAATAAAATTAATTTTTAGTTCATAATAATTAATATACTTGTGCATGCGACTGCAAGAATAATAATAATAATATGAGTTTTGTATGAAAATGTTTATTTTCGGTAAATAATTATTTACTATTAACACAAAGCACATTAAAAATAAGTTATAACAAAATATTGCCTAAATCATACAACTTAAATACTGTGTGTATCCAAGGTCCTTAATTTATAATGTATAATATGATACGCTGACCTTGTGATCGCTGTTTGGTGATTGTTGACTCAATGTTATAACACACCATTTCCAGCTCTTAACTTTAAACCTCCAGTCACCATCTCTTTCAATTTAGATCTAAGTTGCTTAGAATGCTTATGTTAACTCTCTTTTTGACAATTTATATGTATCCAAGTTCTTTTTTTTATATATATACTCACAGAACCGGAAGGTAAATAAATTGATAATTTATAATCGCAAGATTAAAACCAATTTTAAATGTCTAAAGAGGGCTTGCTTTATAAAGATTATAAATTATTCCATACAGGTGTGTAAACGGCATGGGATTGCGATAATCGCAGATAAAATTAAACTGAAAACTGAAATTTCGACAAATACGATTTCAATATTTCACAATAACTTGGGCAATTTTGAAGTTAGAGACTAGGAATTTTATTGAGTGTTCACATCAATATTTTATATATTATGTGATAAAATTTTGGAACCGTTACGTTAATTTTTCTACAAAATATAGGACTTCGAATATTTCGTAAAATTCTCGTTTTTACGTATATAATGTTTGATAAAATTAGCAATTTTTGGTAATAATTTGGTATTATTAATGGTATTAATTAAATTTTACTGAAGTATACTTACATATTACTTAACATCATACTAAAATATTAGAAAAATCCCTAATCTCAATTTTTTTTTATAGCTGTTTTAAGTTGATATTTTTAGTTCAAACGAAAATTATAATCTGACTGAACTTCGCTAAGAATCGTTTTTTCGAATGCAATGGTTTATCATTGCATTCAAATTCTAAGTAAAATTAAACGCTATGATTCGCACACCTGTATCCTGTGCGGCAGGAGTATCAGCTCATCTTTTTTATGTATATAATGTTTGATAAAATTGATAATTTTTGGTATTTAATTCTGAAAATTTTTTACATATTACCTACTTAACATTATATCAAAATATTAGAAAAATCCTTAGTTTCAATTTTTTTTTTCTAGCTGTTTAAAGTTGATATTTTTAGTTTAAACAAAAATCTTAGAATTTTACAACAAAAATTAATAGAAAAGCCAAAAAATATTTGAAAATTATATTGAAGCATACTGACATATTATGTCTTAACGAATTTTCAAAAATTTAGGAAAATCTCAAGACTCAATTTTTTTTATATGTGTTTATAGTTGAAATTTCAGTAAAATTAATATTTAAAGTATTTATGTGGATTCTTCCTATTATATTTCAATATTTTACAATAATTTTAAATAAAATTGACAAAAATGTTTATGATATTGGGATTTAGGCCATAACGGATTTTTATAGGGTGTTCATTTATGTACTATATGTGTAACCTAACCTATATGTTCCTTATGACCTTATATGTGTGATAAAATTTTGCGTTTTAAATATTTAATAAAAAAAATGTCAAAATTTTAATCAATACCTACATTATCTGACTGAACTTCGCTCAGAATCTTTTTTTTAATGCAATGGTTTATCATTGCATTCAAATTCTAATTAAAATTAAACACTTTGATTTGCATATCTGTATTCCATGCGGCTGGAGTAGCAGCTCGTCTTTTTTTGTTTGTTAGTTATATGAGTTTTATATTTTATTTTTATTATAATATAATGTTAAATAATATATGTATATTTTGTTAAATAAGTAATATTATGAAACTTAGATAAACATTATGTAATTATGCTCTACAACATTAAAAATGGTCAATTTTATCAAATAATCATGGGGAAAAAAGGAATGAATTTATGAAATTTTCAAAGTTCAATATATTCACGAATAATATTATATTATTTATTATAATATCTAATAATATGTTCATGTCCTTCATTTTAATATAATTAATTTAATTAATTAATTCATTTAAATATAATTAGAATATAATGCAGTCCTTAATTATTTTTAAAAATAATATTAATAATATTATAACTTTATATTTATAATATATTGTAGCATATAACGAGTTAGGTAAGGAATTATTTTTTTTTATATAATACAAAAAAAAAAAAATTATTATTATTATTATTATTATTATAGAGAATGAAATGCGAATGCCTGGTACGGAATTAATATATAATTTATTTTCATAATTATATTAATAAGAATATATTATATTTAAAAATGATTCTGTGGAATGTATAATGATGATAGTATAATTTAATAAAATACGAGTATTAACCAATATATTTTAAATAAATGATGATCAATCATTGCATTAAAAAACACGATTTTCAACACATTTTAATCAAAAGAAAAACGCGAGTGCAATAACCAGACATATTAATATTAATTGTCAGGAGATACTTAAAACTATTTTAAAAATTAATAAAAGATTATAAAAAAAATATATTTGAATTATATCTGTAAATGTGTTATTTAAGCCAATATCAAAATAAATTATTATTTGTTGCAAATTTCTATAGGTGCTTACAAAATTAGTAATTAAAGTTTAGAGATGTCTGGTTATTACACTAAAAATGTAATTATGGTAAAATATACAATATACATATATCGAGTTTCATGATAATATAAATTGACTTAAATAGTTAGATATAACTTATATCTTAATATTCAATAACTATAAAACCACTATCTAATATAATAATTTATTGTTGAAGTATTAACTGGTGGATAATATACTTAAATAAATAAAAATCCATGTCCATAAAAAATTTACTTTTATTTTAAGCAAATATGTATTTCGATAAGAAAGTCACCATCATCAGTGCAAAACATAGACTGATCGTTACTGGGAACTGGCGTGTACACGGTATCCGGTCAAAATCGCGAAACTTTTACCGCGACTGTTAAAATAGCGAAGCCGAAATAGCGAAAACATTTAGAGCTAATACGATATACAAAAGTAGCGAAAAAACTAAATATTTATTAAATTTAAACTATTCAAATGAACAAAAATAACTTTATATTATAATTAAAATTGTAATGTATAATTTAATCCAAAAATGTTTATTACTTTTTACATAACTTGTAATTAACAAGTTACGAACACAACACAATTCACACTAAATATCGTTTGACCATTGATCATAACCCAATATCACAATAATAATATTATATACTATAATATAATTATATAGCATATACTTATAAACATTATTTCCTCGATTAAATAATTAGTTTTATATAAAATATATGTTTATAAATACAAATTTGTCAGTTTGTACATATTCGCGACAAACGTATTCTCTGTTTTACTGTGTAGTAGAAATATTGTTTTCGCGGATTTTGCGTCGCTATTTTTGTCTTCGCGGTTAATGTTTCGCTGTATTAACCTAGACCTTCATTAATTATTCAATAGTATTATTTCCTTATATACCTATGAAAACATTAACCATTTTAATAATATAATAATAATACCTAATAATCATTATAGGTAATAATTATCACTACAATTGTTCACTATTAGACAAATAATTCATAATAAAATCACCATTGCCTGTCCTTTCCTCACCTGTATATCTTCCACAGCAGTATCCAGTTCGGTTATTTATACTTTAAACAATAATAATAAATAATCGTAAATGTAATAATTCACAATTAATTGGAACTGAGTTAAGTAAAATATATTTGAACTTCAATAAATTTTTTGTCAATTTTATTTAACATTATTGTAAAATAATAAAATATAATAGGAAGAATCTATATAAATGTTGATTTTACAGAAATTTCAACTTAAACACCTATAAAAAAATAATTTATAATTGATATATTTCTAATATTCGGGAAATACGTTAATCAATATGTAAGGATATTTCAAAAAAAATTTCAAAAATATATAGAAAACACATAGGTACATATTAAAATGATCAAATTTGCATTTAGTACAGTTTTGTATAAAATGTTATTAATTAAAAATATTACGTATTAAATAATGAATATACATAATAATTAAATTGTAATTGCCTATAAATTTATAATATATTATATGTATTTTAGTGGCATGTAAGTAGTTATATTAATAATTTGTTATTTGAATTAAGTATTTTTTTCACATTAGTAGCAATGAGAAAAAAAGGAAAATTATTTGCATAATTGTACTACTTGAATTTTAAAAAAATAATTGACGTAAAGATTTCAAATAGAATTTCATAAATTATATCAATGTCCTAAATAAATACGTTATACTAATAAACATCTTCATTCTAAGGCCTGGAATTAAATATTATTGGTACTAAGTGCTAAAATTAAATATTTATTCGTCTATAAGCAGTAAACAGTAATCACATACGATGATTTTTTAATAACATTTTAATACCAATATTTGTAAGACAAATAGCAAAATGAGGCAAAATAACTGAAATAATTCTATTATTTTGAAACCAATTATTCACCTAAATATATAAAAAATTAAAATATTAATATGAATATACTTTTATATAGAAATTTTGACATTAATGGACGGTATTACACATATTATATTCGAATATATAGTTAGTTAGTCTCATGTCAGTTATTTTAAATTCCTCTTTCTATCCACTTTTGTGATCTTGTCATTTAGTTGTTAAACAGATCCATCCAATTTCATTTGTCTTCATCATTGGGCATTCCAATAAATGATTTTCGTCCTGCACGATTCCAGATCATAGAGTTCACTATCTTATTTTTCTATATTACTATGTTTTTATTGGTTCTACCCCTTCTCTCAGCCAATTGGGTGTTTTCCATGTCTCATATTTCACATTCTGTCCTAGTGGATGGCTTTCTATCGCTCTTGTTCATATCGTGTTCATATCAGGCCATATCCCTTTGCGCCGTTTATGAAACTATGTCTTGATTTGAGGTGCTTTCCTGTAGCTAAGTAACAGAATAGTATAGGTGTCTTGGGTTTTTATTACATTTATACTTTTTAATTTCTGTTATCGTCGTTCTACGTATATGTGGGGTTGCTATACTACTTCAAGTGTGAAGTTTGTGTACTTCTATAAATCTAAGGTAGCCTATTATTACTCTGCAAGATTCGTTTAGTGCTATAACTATGTTTTTCGGGTTTGCTTATTCTTTCCAAACTGGGCATGCATATTTGGCAGCAAAGTAGCTTAGCGCTATTGCTATGGTACTTAAGCTATTTGAATCAAGGTAGCACCTCAATTCAAATTTAGAAGTTTCCGTTATATATTATTCCTTGTATTGACTTTGTCTCGAGTGCTATAGCAGTGATTCTTAAAGATTAGTGATTTGTCCAACGTTAGACCTAGGTAATTTGGGAAATTTGTATATTCTAGGAACATACCTTTCTATTAGCTCTTTAGTTCACTATCTGAATTTTTATTTCCTAAGAAAAGAGCATGTTTCGTTTTGTTAGAGTTCGGTATCAGATTGTTTTCTTTGTAGTACGTGGACATTTCTTTCTGGGCAAGTGTCAAGGTATCTTCTACTTTCTTAAACGTGTCGTCTTGAGAGGAAATCGCCTTATTATCAACATACAGGAAGTGTTTTATTATTTGTCTCGTTTATTCGTATAAATGATAAAAAGAGTTGTTGCTTCCCATACTTCCCTGTAAAGGACCACTGCATTGGCTTCGCCATCTGACCATTTTACATTGTAGGCTAACAAAGAAACACCTTTTTCAACAATTCTGGTACGTTTTATGTTTAGAATTAGTCCGTACATTTTTCGTTTAGTCTCCTGATATTTGTTGAGTTGTAGATGGTGTTGAGTTCTACAAAAAAGGCGCCTGTGATTTTTTTTTTATTCAAAACCGTCTTCTACGTGTTATGTGAGATGAAGTATCTTGCTAGCACAACTTTCCAGGAGAGCCAGAAGAACCTGGTCGAAAACCTGCTTGTTGCTGAATCAGTTATCGTTTCAAGAATTCAAATAAATAAGGATGAATTAGGTACATAAATTTGCGATTCTATTATTATTTTTGTAATATCTTAGTAACTGTAACAATATTTCAACGTGTCTTTAAACAGTTTATAGTACCCAATACAAAGTTTATTAAACTGATATTCCATTAGTTATCATACGAGTAATATAATATAAATTGAGTACGTTAAATTTTTTAGTACAACGAATTCTACATTCAATAAGCCATAATTATATTGTAATTCCACTCATATTACAAAAAAATTTATTATTTAAATAAAATAAAATAAAATAAATTTATATACTTACTAATTGCAATTATATTATACATTTTATGCATCATATTATATTCAAATATTATTATAATAATTATACAATAAATTATTCATTAAAATGCTAAAGTACCTAATAACTAATTAAGATAATATATATGTAAAAAATAAGATAATGCCACTAACAAATTTTAAAAAGAAATAAATAATTATGATATATTATAATAAATATTTATAAATTTGTATAATATATTTTAGATCGAGCAAGTAAATATAATTATTCTTAATATTCTTAAATTATCATAATTATTATTTTTTATTTTACTTAACTAAAATAACAATAATTCACTAATAACAAATATCCTTAATTATATACTCGTATATATAGATTATTAAATAACAGTATTTAATAATAATTTAACTATGAAAATATAAGTTCATATGCAATATCAAAATATTTATTATAGCATTAGTCCTTATGTCGAATATTTTTCCTTAAATCAATAAATAAATAAATAGGAATACATTACAGAACATTGTAATAGACTAATAACAATACAATATTCGTTTTGAATTTGCACACAGTGACATATTTAGGGAGAAAGTCTAGTGCCTCGGGCGCTAATTTTTTTTACATACATACTTATTATTGCTAAATAAATTTAGCTTGGTAAGTGGCGTTTTTTTTCTTACCTGGGGCTTAAAATTCCTAAACACATCTCTATTTGTATATCAATTAAAAATTAAAACATAAACAAAACACCTAGTGTATTTATATTATAATAATTTTCTCGTTTCATGAAATAATATACGAGTATAGTAGCCATAACAGAATCTATTTTATAATAATATTAATTAATTAAAATTATCTATAATAATTTAATTTAAAAAATAGTATCTATTAAAGAATTAAAATGTTTAATTAATTAAATTTCTATTTATATATTTATAATATATTATTTGAATTTTAGGGGAACGTAAGTTTATTTGCAGCATAATAGCTACACTGATTATTTAAATTATAGTTGTACTATACAATTTTTATTTTAAATATTACATTTTGTTTCTTCAAATGAATAAAATGTGTTTTTCATTCTAGTTTTTACTCTCCTTTTTTACTATCTCTCCTTTTGGTAAAGTTTGAAGAATAAAAGTTAATTTGAAAAAATACAGAATCAAATAATTAAGTTTAGAAATATAATAAAATTGAATATTAGGATATTGTGGAAGTGAAAACAGAATTAAAAATATTGTATGAGAGTGATAGAAAAATATATGGTTTGGATAGTAAAATGAGTGGAGATATAAGGAATAAAGAAGATAATATAAGAAAAGAAATAAAATATTAACATATAAAGATTTATATGCTTAAAATACACCATTAAGTACTGTATAGTGTATATAATATATAAAGTCAAAAGAGGGTTAGGTTAGGTTAGGTTAGGTTATGTTAGGTTAGAGGGTGAACCATTAACCATCACCATATATACTCGTATGCCACTGTTTTTTTCATTCTAATTTTTTCTTTCTATTTCATCTTCGGTTCACGATAAAGCAATATTATTAACTTTAAATGAACAAGAAATAATTTGCATAATAGTAATCCTCGTATTTTTAAATACTGATGTAAAGATTTCAAATATACTTAAGAAATTAATATATCAATGTACTAAATAAATATATAAAATTAAAAAAAACATATATAATTGGTACTAATGTTTTAGGTGTCTATAAAATTGATTACCGTATAAGCAGTGAAATCATTCAAAAATTTTCTAAGACTTTATTTTAAGTAAAAATTATAGAACATAAATTATTTAATACTATAACACTAACACGTTTATATACTATTTATGTGTATATACTCAATAATTCTCCTATTTAAAATGATTTTTTTTTTTTTTTTCGTAAAACCGTAATATTACCACTACATTAATAATTATTGTGAGGAACAATCTCTATCTCTCTCTCTCTTTCTCTTTCTCTGCAAAAACAAACTATAAAAACATAAATATTTAATAAAATAACAATATTTTTGTGTACTAACAGACAGTGTCCTGCTAACAAAAAATATTATATAATAATATAATTTAGAATAAAAAAAAAATTTGCATGTATATATAATTAATAATTAATCATATTATATGGATACATGTATTGTAGTCCTATATGAGCCAAGTAAGGAATTATTAATTATTACATTAATTATAAATTATGTTTAAAAGAAATACTAGATACAGATGTGGAAGTGTATAATGTGATAAGGGTCATAATATTGAATATTAATAATACGATTATTTAAAATAATTAGTTTTCATAAAATATTTGAAATCAATTTCATCGATACATAATGTAATTTTCGTAAATATTGTTAAATGTTCATCATTTCTTGGTAGTTTTCCTACCGAATAAAAACGATATTGAGAAATTTGAAAATGACCTAGATAATGTTCCAACGTGAAAATCGGAACATTATTTCGGGTCAAGAAAGAAAAGAAAAGACACACATCATTGTACAACTAATACATAATTGGCTTCACTCATTATCTAAAATAAATAAACAAACAACTTTTGTTCTTCATATAAAATTTAACTACGACTTTATAAATTCAATAAATTTCCAATATAATATGATTTTTTTTTTTTTTCGTAAAACCGTAATATTGTCACTCTACATTAATAACTAACGTGATTAATAATCTCTCTCTGCAAACACAAACTACAAAAATATAGATATTTATTAAAATAACAATTTGTGTTTCCTGCTAACAAAAATATTATATAACAATATAATATTATCATAAAACAAAATTTGCAATTTAATTCATATTACCTATATGGATATCATATATTGTAGGATTACATAAGTCAGGTAAGGAATTATTAATTATTACATTAATAATATATTACATTTAAAAGATATACTAGATCCAGATGTGGAAGGGTATAATGTGATAATGTTCATAGTATTTAATAGTAATAATATGATAATTAGTTATTGTAACATATTTGAAATCGATTTTATCGATACATAATATAATTTTCGTAAATATTGTTAAATGTTCGTCATTTCTTGGTAGTTTTTATACCGAATAAACACCATTTTAAGAAATTCGAAAATTGACCTTAATAAAGTTCCAACGTGAAAATCGGAACATTATTTCTGGTCAAGAAAGAAAATAAAAGACACACATCAATGTATAACTAATACACCATTGGCTTCGCTCAGAATCTAAAATAAATAAACAAACAACTTTTATTCTTCGTATAAAAGTAATTTATTACAATAAACAGATTAAACTAGTTTGAACAGTAGAAACTCTTGATCTTTTCATTATTATGAAGTTTAATTAGAATATATTGTATTTATTGTAATTTGTACATAATATTTCGTTATTTATAATAAATTATTAATATGTGAAAAATAATAAAACTCGAATATTGGTAAAAAAGAAAAAACATGAAAAACCAATGATATTTAAACAGAAGCTAGCTGATGTTATATCAATTAAAAGATAAACACATTGTTATTATTAACAAAGAAGAAAATTATACTGAATTACATTATTATGATATAGGTACTTAAATAGATTAAATGCTGCACATGTAAAATTTTAACGTATAATAAACAATCAAAATAAATCATTCTTATGGTTTGACGAGGAAGACGTATATTTTGTATTTGCTCTATTTCAGTAGCACGTTTTATAAAAATGTATTGTTCTGTAATGTCTTTTTACATTTTAATAACGCAATAGTAGTATAGTACGTTTTGAAGTAAGCTATGCTATAGCACATTTTGGAATGTACCTATTGCTAAATAGAAATAGATCGTATTGAATTTATTCCAAAACATCAACGTAAATATTTTCTCATAAACATTTATACTAGAAAATTGTAATTTGAAAATTCGTGTTACAAATAACTGTTTCAGTAAGACTAACTACAGTAAAAGTAGTCTAACCTCTAACATTATAATATAAGTAATATTAGTAATAATGTTACTTATTTTTTATAATTAAAATATAATGTATATTACGAATATAGTACCTTATTTAAAATATTGAAAAATAATAAATACAATTAATTAATTCAATTATTTATAATATATTATAGATTCAGGTAAGGAATTATTATAGTATATGTATATTACGATTTACGAGTATAAACAAATAATATTTTAATTAAAAAACATATGAATATCTGGATATTATCTGTACCATATTAAATTAACAGTGATAAAGTAGCAAATCTGTTATGGTATTTACAATGGCATATGTGCGAATAATAAACATAAATAAAAATTCTGTATAATATTTAAATTATGAAAACACGTTCAAAATTATGACTGGTGCATAACACTTGTAAGATTAATAGCAAGATAAGGCAAAGTAACGGGTATAACCCTATTGTTTTGAAACCAATTATTGACGTAAAAGTTTTAATATTAAAATTAAACGGTTACAATATTTTAATACATTTATATGAGTAGGTACACAATTCAAGTTTTATTTTTATTAAACTGATTATCCTTTCATTATTATTAATTAGATAATATAAATATAAAAATATAAATATATATTATATTAAATATTTTAATATTACGAATTGTACATTTAATCAGCCATATTAATGTAATAATTCCACTTAAGCACCTATATTATGAAAAACATATTATAACTCATTTAAAATAATATTAATTTATATATCACCATATACGTGTATACATACCCCAAATTATATAACGGTAACTAAGCGAGAGACCATTTTTCATATTATATTAAACTATATTATATAATTATAATTAATGTTTGACCTATTCGGCACAGTGATATTAATTAAATATGAAGTCTATAATACGTGGCGGTTTCACGTTAATGAGTCGACGTTGGTGGGTATTATCGACGCGCAATAATACCTACATATTATAATATGTAGATTTGATAAATTATTGTCTTATTAAATTAAAAAAAGGAATTAATATTTTCCATCGTCTTATAATCACCATAAGTTAGTTTACCCTAATCGATATAATGGTAATTACTATTAATGTTTTTACAAAATATATAAGTAATTTTATTAAAAGGCTAATGCCTTTATATACAATAAAAAAGTGAAATACATTTTCGCAATATTCATTCAATTTTAATTTTAATAAAAATGTATAAACATAACTTAAATATAAATAATTCCGCTATGTATGATTATATTATATTTTTAAATATAATTATACTAAATAGAATAATAAATCTCAATGCTTTTTTTTTATAAAATTGATAAATGGATATAGTTCTTTATTTTCAATAATGTGATGTAATTTAATAACTTACGTAGTCATAAAAATTATTACTGAAATCTATATAAAAAGAATTAATAAAATTGATTACATTTATTTTAAATGTTATTATAGATAATATTCTAAGACGTAAGAAATTATTTTGTTAAATATACCTAATTAAATAAGTTAGTTATTGATATAAAGATCAACAACTTGTAATATTTGGCTTGGCAAATTTATTTACGACTCTTTTCAATATCTGTAGTAAGTTGATATAATCTATACGGACTTTAAAAAATCTATTAATTCCGTTTATTATATTGCCATTTTTTGTGCTCTTAATATCTCTGGCTTTTGTGGACCTCTGTTATCCTGGTTCAAATACCACCTCTTACCTCTATGTTAAAAATCAAGGGCAAAGTATTTGGTGTTCGGCTTTGTGCTTTCTTTGCTCCTTCTGAGGTTCCCCTAGGAACCCATCTTTCTTCTCTGTGGTTCTCCCATTTTATTAATAGTAGCAATCGTGTTTTGCTTCTTAGTCGTATATTATGCTTCAACGATGAAATCAAGTTTTAATCACTCATCTCTTCTATCAATGAATATCTTACTCTCCAGTTTAATATTGATCGATTCTCGAAAGGGTTTAATGCCCTAAGTGTTTCCCTTAATTTCTCAATATGCAGGTCATTAATGTTTCCAAGATACCCAAACCGATTGTGTATACCTATTTCCTGGGCGTGTCTTTTATTGCCCGTGTTAATAGAGAAATGGAGAAAAATCTTACTCTAAATTACCACCTGAACTCTCACATTCATTATGTTTATTGCAAATCTTTTAATTCTCTGGGTTTTATTGTTAGGCTGGCTAGAAACTTTCGCCGTAGTATTGTAGTCAAATTGCTTAATTAAACACTCCATATGCCCATACTGGAATTTAAGGTGTTGTCTGGGATCACATTAGTGCGGGTCACTCTAGGAAGAAATTTTCATTATTTATTGGTAGTTTTTCCTACCAAAAAATGTCCATGTTTAAAAATTCGAAAATAACCTACATAAAGAATCAACTAAAGAATAATACCTATATACAATTTTTAGTATCCCGATTATTATTCCTAGTAGTAATATTGTTTTCAAACCAAATAAATAATTAAAAACAAACATCATTGTATAATACCAATATATTATTTAATTCAAAGAGAATTGAAAATAATAGTAATTAATTTTGCACAAAATATGAAATCATTTATCCAATTAAAATTAACAAAAATAAAAGAACTGAAAATAGAAGCATCCTATGCAATTATTTTATATTTTTTTTACATCATACTCTATTGTAATAAATAAATAATTTATATAATAATAATAATAAATAATTAAAATTATTTATTATAATACAAATATAATAACTATAAAAAAAATAGTAGGTATGTTATTTCCATCAACAAATTTTACAAGGAATAGATATAAATAATTATCTATTTTTTAATATATTTTAGGTCATTCACGGACAAGTAATTATTATTGTTCTTAATACTAATAAATTATATTATATATTATTATTTCGATTTTACTTAACTAAAATTACAGTAATTCCCTAATAACAAATATCAAAAATATCGTATATTGGAGTAACATTATTGGTGATTGCATTATAAAACCATCAAACATTGACTTACATAATAAAATGTGCTAAACATTTATAATTGATAAATAATCATATAAAGTATTTTTTTTTTTTTTTTTTACAATATATTAACACGTTTGTAAACTATTAATGTAAATCATATTCCAATATATTTCCATTTAATTTTATCTTACATTCATTAAATTATTAAATTTTAATATTTTCGAATTTTCATTTTATTCAACTACATATAATATATTAATCAATCATCCAATATAATGAGCATATTGAAGAAAATTATAAAAATTTCTAAATAATGTAAGAACTAAATAAACTTCTCCGCCGAATGCATACATTTCTACATCACCTATATAACAATTACCTATATCATATCTTCACCAAATAAAAAACTAGTGATATCATATAAAAGAAACTATCTCTATTCTCTATCTAATAATAATAATAAAAACACATTACCTTATATGTTTATTGCTACATTGTAATATAATAAGCAAGTTAACTTTATTTTACAAAAATAATTATTAATAATGTAATATGTATCTTAACATATTAATTGCCAATTGTATCAAACATATACGTAAAAACGAGAATTTAACGAAATATTTAAAGTAAAAAAAATTCGTAACGGTTTCAAAATTTTATCTGTTATTTATATAGTACATATGTGAACACCTAAAAACATTTTCAGGTCTCTAAGTTCTTTATCTCTAGGTATGTCTGAGTTGTCCTGAAATATTAAAATCAAATTCGTCGAATTTTCAATTTTCATGTTAAATGCCGTGTTTTTGTCATTTTTTGGTCGTTTTTCGTATCGCATAGTGTCAATTTTATGTTATTTCGAAAAATTATCTAAATAAAAATCAACTACATCCACTTTTAAATCGGAAACATATGCCATTTTTGAAAATTGGAGCATTATTTTGAGTCGAAAAATTTGCTTCAGAAATAAAAACACACACAAAAAGAAGACACACATCATTGCAAAACCAATAAATTTTTTCGCCTCGCATAAAATCCAAAATAAATTAATATTTACATTACAAAAAATTGTAATAAACATAATATATAATAATTTAATATTATTTTGATTCTAGTGACAAGTAAGTTATATTTATAACTTGTTACTTAAATTATAATTTTTTCACATCAGTCGCAACTAGGAGACCGCAAGAAAAAAAGGGAAAATAATTTTCATTATATAGTAGTACTCTTATTTCAAAATTAATCATTCACGTAAACATATTAAATATACTTAAAAAATTAATATCAATGTCCTCAATAAATATATAAAACTAAAAGTACATACTCGTATTATTAATGATACTAAGGTTCATCTTATTGATTGCTGTATAAATTAAAAAAATTAGAATTAAAGTATCTAAATATTTCACTATTTTACCACCTTTGTAAATTATTTATGTGTACATTTACCCACAATTAAAATTATTATTTTATTTTTTTCGGTAAAATCTCGATATAGCCACTCTTTATTAATAATTATTGTGAGGATCAATCTCTCTTTCTACAAACACAATCCACAAAAACGTAGATATTTTATTAAAATAACAATTTTTGTGTGCTAGTAGACAGAGTCCTTCTTATAAAAATATATTGTAGTATAATTATAATAATATGTATTATGGTATTATCATAAATAAAATTCGCATTTACTAAAATATAAGTGTTCATAAAATTATAAAAATTAAATTTTTTATTCGTATGTATTAATGTCAGTCACACATTTTAATTATGTATATTATATGGATATAATGCGTATTGTAGGACGAAATTTGTTAAGTAAGGAATTAATATTTATTATTATTACATTAATTATATATCATGTTTAAAAAAAAAATACTGGAATCAGGCGTAGAAAAGATAATATATATAATGCGATAATGATCATAAAATATTTGAAATCAATTTCATGGATACACAATATAATTTTATTTTGTTTAATGTTGGTCATTTCAACGTAGTTTTTCCTATTAAATAATCACCTTATCAAGAAACTCGAAAAATGATCTAAACAATGTGATTCGTAAAAATAGAGAACATTATTTCGGGTTGAATTTCATTTTACATTTGCACATAAATTAAAAACTAAAACATAAAGGAAACACCTTTATTATAATGGTTTCCTAGTATTATGAAATATTTTAATATCAATGTCAGCATTTATTTTATACTAATATTAATTATTAGAAGATATCTATCTTAAGATACATACGTCATTAAAAAATTATTATGTATTTAATAATTAATATACATAATTAATTAAATTATTATTATATATTTATAATATATTATTTGGATTTTAGTGGAATGTAAGTTAAATTAATAATTTATATGTATTATAATTTTTTCAAATTAGTTGCAAATAGGAGACTAATAAATTCAAAAATGTATAATATATTATAGAGATAGGTTAGCAATTATTATGATGTACTCGTATATGTTATGAGTATAAATAAATGATATTTTAATTAAGGAAAAATGAATAGGTATATGAATATTATCATATTAAAGTAACAGTGATAAAGTAACAAGGATTTACATATATTATAAATTTAAAAAATGCAAATAATAATTCTGTATAACATTAAAATTATCAGAAAGTATTCAAAATTATGGTACGATCTCATTCCGAATAGAGGATATATAATAATGTTAGGTACTATTGTTGCTTTCAATTATAGAACTATTGCCATACAAACTCATATGCCTATAAGAATAATCAATAAAATTTTTAAGCCCTATGTTCAATTAATTTAATCGAATTAACTTATATATTTTTTGTAAACATCTTTGTCAAAATTACCATAAATATTACTAAATTTATGTAATATTTTGGTTGTTATTCCAAATGAAAATTTCTCAAGGTCATTTTATTATTCTCTCAATATGCAAGTTATTAACTTTTTCTGAGATACCTGCTACTCCGATTGTGTATACATATTGCCTAAGCATGTGTGTTAATAATCGTGTTAAAATTATAAATCGTATACTAAATTGCAACCTGGAGCCTGACCCTCACATTCAATATGTATGCAAAATCCTCAAATCCTTTAAATTTTTGGGTGTTATCGTTAGTCTGGCTAGAGATTTACGTGACCATAGTGGAATAATAATTCAAAAAAATTACCTAATTAAAATATCAACTAAATAATAATATAGTCTTTTTGTTATTTCTTTCATTATACTTAGTAGTAAAACTGTTTTCTGTTTCCAAACCAACTCTATACTTAAAGTCATAAATCAACATATTAAATATTTTGTATTTCGCAGAGAATTTAATATAATAGGAATTATATTTATAAAATACCTATAAAATCATCTATCCAAACAAAATCTACAAACGAATGTATCCTGTGCAATAATATTATATTTTTCTAAGTATCATATACTATATTGTAATATTTAAATAAGCAATATTATTGTAAAATTAATAAATAAAAGTATCCATTTGAATGTTTAATTAATAACTAGAACCTATGTTAATATGTTATTGGCATCAAAAAATTTACAAAAAATTAATATAATATATAGTAATTATGATATTTTATAATTATTTATTTATTTTAGATCGCTCAATTTCTAGTAATTACCTACTAATATTAATTATTATTAGTTTAAATTTTTTTTTTTTAATTAAAAATTTTAAAAAAACAATTTTTACAAAAAATTTGTTTTTATTTTAATAAATACGCATTTTGAAGACCATGTTTTCATCATCAGTGCTAAACAACTATTATAAATATAGTATAGTAGTTTGCAGTAGTTGTTTAGCACTGATTAAATGCTCTTTTTTAGCTCTTTGAAATGCGTATTTGTTAAAATAAAGACATTTTTTTTTTTTAGAAATTAGGTTTCTTTATTTTTAATTAAAAATAATAAATTCTACAAGTGACTCAACACCAAAATTTAGAGAAAAAATATAAAACTAAGAAGGTTTTCATTACACAACATTATAATAAACTAATAACAATATTATTTTTCGTTTTGCATTTGAACATAAATTAAAAACTAAAACATAAAGGAAACATTTTGTGTGTTTATTTTATATGGCTTTTAGTTTTTTACCTTCCATGCATTAATATAGTAATCATGTCAGTATTTATTTTAAAATAGTAATATTAATTAATTGAAATTTTCTATTATTATTTAAATTTCATTATTTTATTATTATTTTATTATTGTATTTAAAATATGCATAGTTAATTAAATTGTTATTATTTATGTATATTGTATATTATATTATTTGGATTCTAGTGCCAGGTAAGTTGTATAATTAATTGTTCTTTGAATTATCTTTTACATTAGTCAAAATTAGAGAAACTCATAAAAAATAAAGAAAAATATTTGCATAATAGTTCTTTTCGCGTTTTAAAATCAATTATTGACATATAAATTTCAAATATAAATTATGAAATTAATAGTTATTATTTATTAAGCAGTAAACATATTCGATAATCCATTTTAATACCTTACATAACATAATAATTTCAATCCATTTTAATACCATCACTTTTAAGTTAATTTAGAAAAAAAACTTAATAAATACTTATATTTTTATTCAATCATGGACGTGAAAAAATGTAAGAAAAACTAAGATATTTATATAAATATTCTTAGTTAATATAGAATACATGAACATAAATAATAATGGAAGATATTAGTATATTACACGTATATTCGAATATAATTTCATAATGTAGGTATTAGATAATATTCCGTTTCTACAATTATTTTTGTAATAATCAAATATTCAAGAATGATATAAAGGTATTTACTACAATATTATAGGTACTAATAATTAACTTACAAATAATTTCCTTATAAGTAAAATTAAGACATTACAATATTTGTTTGTAATAAAAATTGATAAATAAAACTAATATTAAATATAATGCTCATATGTAATTACTAATTATATTATATTTTTTAATATGATTATACCAAA
Organism: Tetraneura akinire; assembly: GCA_021307375.1. Lineage (NCBI taxonomy): Eukaryota > Metazoa > Arthropoda > Insecta > Hemiptera > Aphididae > Tetraneura > Tetraneura akinire. The sequence continues at coordinate 16,229,799 of JAIUCT010000008.1, read as the reverse complement.
CTGTATTAATAAAGTCATCTATAGTAAAATTAATAAATTGAAATATTTATTTAATAAAGTGGAGTAATGTAATACATAACATGATCATAAAAATAATTAAGAAAAACTAAATAATATTAATGAATTAAATTGATTAAATATATTTTTAATGATATTATAGTTACTCGTATAGGTACGTAAGTATACGTAACGGTAAGAAATTATTATGTTAAATATACCCATATAATTATTTTGGATATTGTTGTTTCCAATTATAAGCCTATTGCCATACAAACTCTTATGCCCATTTTAAGAAACAATAAAATTTTGTGTGTGAACAAAAATAAAGTTCTATGCTCAATATTTATGGAATTATCTTACATTTCCTTGTAAACATTTTTGTCAAAACAACCATGAATATAAATAAATTTTTGTGATATTGGATTGTTATTCTATTAAATAAGTAAAATTCTTAAAAAAAATCAGAATAAAATCAAAATTAAGTGCCAACTAGTTATGAATGTCTACTGGATACACACCTTTATTGTAGTTACTAAGAGCATTGTCGCTTGAAGTGAAAATGTGAATTCATACGTAATAAAAATAAATAAACGACGCACAGCTAATACGAGTACATTCATTGTTTAGTTCATAACTATAAATAAAATAAAATATAAGTTTCGGGTACTGTACAATGAAACAATATTTCATTATGTTTAACAAATAACAACATGGTATAATATAATCCATTATAATATATTCCTAAAAATATATAAATTTAAAATTGACATGGATTCATAAATAATTATAGATATTCCACAGACAAGTAAATAATATTGAATATTAATACATTATAATATTATAATACGAGTAATGTATAAAAAAATATTTTGATACAACCTTAATAATACCAGTTCATTATAACAGTATAACACAATGATTTACTTTTGACAAATATAATAATAATTTCAATGAACATTAATAAATAAGAGTAAAATATAAATAAAATCACAATGTGAAATTATATTACATTATTTAACATGATTATACCAAACTGTATTAACAAAGTCAAATATGGTAATATTGATAAATAGAAATACTTTTTTTTTCTCCTATATTTTGCTTACTTTATTTCTATCGTTAACTATCTTACTCTATAGTTTAATGTTGATCGATTCTCGAAATGGTTTAATTCCCGAAATGGTCTTTATCTTAATCTCACAATATGCAAGTTAATAAATTTTTCTGGGATACTTACTCCGATTGTGTACACATATTGCCTAGGCAGGTGTGTTAATAATCGTGTTAAAAATGTAATCGTACACTAAATTTCAACCCTGAGCCCTGACCCTAACATATTCAATATATATGCTGAAAATTCTTTAATTTTCTGGGTGTTATCGTTAGTCTGGCTAGTGATTTACGTGATCATAGTGGAATAATAATTAAAAAAATTACCTAATTTAAATATCAATTAAATAATAATACGAGTATGGATTTTTTTGGTATTTCTTTCATTATTCATAGTAGTAAAACTGTTTTTAAACCAACTCCATAATTAAATTCATACATGATACATCAATATATTTTTATTTCCCGGAGAATTTAATATAATAGGAATTATAACAACCTATAAAATCATATATCCAAACAAAATCTACAAACGAATGAACAAAGCATCCTGTACAATAATATATTTTTTTATGTATCATACTATATTGTAATATTTAAAAAAGCAATATTATTGTAAAATTAATAAATATTATGTATTCATTATAATATTTATTAATAACTAGTATAAATGTTATTTTGATCAAAAAATTTACCACAAATTAATATATATGAATATTAAAATATATATAACTATGATATTTAGTAATAATTATTTATTTATTTTAGGTCGTTCAGCTACTAGTAATTATTATTGCTATTAATATTAATAAATCATATGTTTTAATATTATTTTGATTTTACTTGACTAAAATAACAGTAATCACTAATTAAGTAATAACTAAGAATAATAAGTTCTTTTAATATTACTATCTGTTGTTAGATAGTCTTGTCTTTAGTAGTTTTCCCAACTCCAATTTAAAATTTAATAATTTAAATACAGACCTAAAAAAATCATCAACTTAATTTAATACGATTGTGCGTTCAATATTAATTTATTATAATTCTACCCATATTTGAAAGCAAATAAATACGTTCACTGTTCAAAAAAAATTAAATCTATTTATAATTTAATTTAAATTAAAAACGTTGAATGTTCATAAAAACAAGTGTATAAATCTAATATCAAAAGAATATGATATTTTATCATTAATCACTATTCACTATGTCAATATTATAATTAATAAATTTAAAAAAAAATACCGAATAATTTTTCGTTTTGAATTTGCACATAAATTAAAAACTAAAACATAAAGCAAACATATTGTGTATTTATATTAGTATATGGTTTCACCTTTCATGCAATAATATAGTTATCATGTCAGTATTTATTTTAAAATAATAATAATATTAATTGATTGAAATTTTCTATTATTATTTAAATTTAATTAATAAAATATTACGTATTTAAAATATGCATAGTTAATTAAATTGTTATTATTTATGTGTAATATTTGGATTCTAGTGCCAAGTAAGTTGTATAATTAATTGTTCTTTGAAATTATCTTTCACATTAGTCGAAATTAGAGAAACTCATGAAAAATAAAGAAAAATATTGGCATAATAGTTCTTTTCGCGTTTTTAAATCAATTATTGACATGTAAATTTCAAATAATTATTGTGAAATTGTTAAATAACCAAATGTCTATAACCTGTCAAAAATCAATTTTAATACCAACACTTACTTAACATTAACTTGTATGTTAATTAGCAATATAATTTAATACTACTATTTAGTAATCAATGATTTACGTAAAAATGTATAACAAAAAATAATATATTAATATGAATGATCTTAATATTAATATAGAATGTATGAATATTAATAATAATGGACTGTGTTACACTTATATTCGAATAAAATATAATACTTCATTAGATTATTTTCCGATTCTAAAATTATTTTTGTAATAATGGAATATTCCAAAATGATATAAAGGTATTTAATAATAATATACAAATAATTATCTTACAATAAGTTCCTTTTAACTTCAATTAAAAAATTAAGAAATATTATCGCGATAACATCAAAATACTTGTTTGAATAAAAATTGATAAATAAAACTAAAATATAAATATGATGTCCATATGTTAATATATTATATTTTTTAATATGATTATACCAAACTGTATTAACAAAGTCAACTAGTAAAATTAATAAATTGAAACGCTTATTTTTTTTTATTTTTTTAATAATTAAGTGGTGTAATGTAATAACTTACGTGGTCATACAAATAATTATTAAAAACGAAATAACATTTTATTACTTAAATTGATTGAATATATTTTTAACGATATTATATGTAGATACACGGAGCGGTAAGAAATTATTATATTAAATATACCTATATAATTATTTTAGATATTGTTGTTTTCAATTATATAGGTCTATTTTCATACAACTCTTGTATTGCTTGTTTTAAGAAACAATAAAAATTCTAAGTCATATGCTCAATATTCATCGAATTATCTTACATATTCTTGTAAACAGTTTTTTCAAAATTTTTTTTAATATTAATAAATTTTTGTATTTTTTTGGTTGTTATTCCATTGAATATGTAAAATTCCTAAAAAATAAAAATAATAATCTAAATTTAGTGCCAACTCGGTGTGAATGTCCATTATTTCTAAATAAAAATGTGTATTCACACGAAAATAAATAAAAGACGCACAGCTATGTAGTTAATACATTCTTGTTAAGTTCATATCTATAAAAAAAAATATAAAATACTATTTACGTGCCCTGTATAATGAAATAATACTTTATTACCTTTAAAAAATAACAATATAGTACATTTTATTATACATAAATAATATTATAGTATATTACTAAAAATAAATATATTTTAAAAGAAACAATGTACATGAATTTATAAATAATCATAGCACATCAACCACCAAATAAGAAATAATTTATAAATAAATATTTTTTTGTTACCTGTATGATGTATTATACCTGATTAATATACGTCAATAATTTTAATGAACATTAATAAATAAAACCAAAATATAAATTATATCTCTATATTATGTAATTATATCATATTTTTTTTATATTATTATACCAACCTGTATTAATAAACAAAGTCAACAATGTTAATACTGATAAATTTAAATACTTATTTATTATTTTTTTTTAATAAAGTGGTGTAATGTAATATCTTACATGCTATTAAAATTATATTAAATAAAATAAATTAATAAAATTGATTATATTTAATTAAAATGTATTTATAGATGAGTCCCCCTACGGTACCTACGGTAAGTAATTATTACGTTAAATATACCTAATTAATTTTGTTAGGTATTTTTGTTATTTCCAATTACAATCCTATTGTCATCAAACGCATATATATATATATATATATATATTATATATATAACTCTGTAATGTTTGATCAATTGTTTTTTAAGTCCATCTAATCCTTCTTAATAGTAAATTTATAGAAGAGCCAAAGGTTTCAATACTAATTTGTTGTAATTCTACCCTTATATGAAAGCAAAAATATACGTTCACAGTTTTAAAAAAATTAAATGTATCAATTTATTTTAAATTAAAAACATTGCAAGTTCGTAGAAACAAGTGTACAAATCTAATATCAAAAGAATATATGTTATTTTATCATTAATCAGTGTTCACTATGTCAATTATAATTACTAAATTAAAGAAAAAAAAAATAAGTAGGTTTTCATTACACAACACCATCTACCATCTATTTATCGGTGGTGTACAGCGAACCACTGCCGCCAGTCGGCGGAGCGCGCTAATCGGAAATTACGGTAAATGGTGGAAGATGCGCGCCGCCGGACGTAAATTCGTCCGTCGAGCGGTATATTCTCTTTTGAAACGCAGTATAGTAATCATGCCAGTATTTCTTTTGAAATAATAATATTAATTAATTGAAATTTTCTATTATTATTTAAATTTCATCAATAAAATATTACATATTTAAAATATGCATAGTTAATTAAATTGTTATTATTTATGTATAATATGTTATTGGGATTCTAGTGCCAGGTAAGTTGGTTATATATCAGTTAATTGATTATATTTAATTTAAATGTAATTATAGATGAGTCCCCCTCCGAAACGTACGGTATCAACGGTAAGAAATTATTTCGTTAATTATACCTATTTAATTTTGTTATGTATTTTTGTTATTTCAATTTACAGTCCTATTGACATCTATAAAAACATGACCCTGTAATGCTTTACAATATTCTAATATTTAGCAAATAATACGTCAACCAATATGTAAAAATGCTTCAATAAAATTTTTAGAATTTTTCAGTTTTTTTGTCTTTTATATTTATTATTATTGTATATGTATCATGAAATAATAGGAGCAATACTTTAATGTATTCTAAAATTTTCGATTGCACTAAAAATATCATCTTTAAACAGCTAAAAAAAAAAAAAAAAAAAATTGGCAGTTGAGATTTTTCTAATATTTTGGTACCATGTTAAGTAATATGTGAGTGTACTTCATTAAAATTTTTAGACCTTCAAACCCCAAATTCTAATTTAACATTTTATATACCAACATAAAAACGAAAATTATAAAAAAAATATTCTAAGTTCTTTAATTTATTCTGTAGAAAAGTTAACGTCACTGTCCCAAATTTTATCACATTTTATATATAAATAGTACCTATATGAACTCCTAAAATAATTTTCAAGTCTTTAATTTTAAAATTGCCTAAGTTATCGTTGCCAAAAACTGGAATGGTCTTTTCTCTTATAGTAATATTCTTAAAATTTAATTATTTTTATAATTATAATGTAATAGGTAATATAATATATTTATTATACATATAACATATACATTATATATATACTCATATATGTAATATGTATGTAATATTATAGAGACTTTAAGGTCAAATAAGGCATTTTATATATAAATGATAAATGAATATTTGGAACATTCCATATTAAACTGTCAGTGACTTAAATATCAATGTATCACAATTATTGTAAATTTTGTAAATAGTAATTACATTATAATATCTGAGTTATCAGAATACGTATTAAAAATTATAGTTGTTTTAAAACACTCGTTACTACTATGATAAAGCAAAGTAACGTTCATAAAACTAGTATATAGAAACCAATTATTTGACATAATGATTAAAAATAAAAATCAATATATTGATGCACATAATTTGATTTAGAAAACATGGATGATGAACAGTATTAAACGTAAGTATATTCGTCTACATGGTATACTAAATTGTATTATTTTTCAAGTTTATAATTTAATAGACATATTAAAGTAAATTCGTCAAAATTATTAGTAATTTTTTTTTCTGACATTAGGACGTGTATTTCTGTAGTAATTCATTACCTATACCTACATAATATAATAAATGTATGAAGGTATTATAATTATTATAGTCTATTTTATTATCAACTTGATAGAATTCTCACTTGATAGAATTCTCTACCTATCTCTTCTACCTACTCGATAAGTAGTAGTTTGATCACTTTGATACTTTGATGGATTTCTTTCCGAGTAGATATCTTCTTACAATAAAAAAATACCTAGTCAATATTGTAAAATCAGTACCATCTATGCCTTGCACAAAATTTAAAATTCGAATGAAAATATAAATGAATCAACCTGCGTGATTATAATATTATTTTTTGCTTCTACATTTTATGTAACATTAAAATTTTAAATATCTAATCCAATATTTATGTCTGTCTTATATAAAGACATTTAATGAAGACTTAGATATTAATGAATATAATATCTAGTGTATTAAATTCCGATACATTTTTTTTTCAATATTACCCGTCAATATTTGTGTATAGGATAATTTTTTTTTAGTATATTCGTAACAACATAACGCCACATAATAAAATATAGTCTTATTTTTATTTATTTAATTATTCCTTACTGAGCTACAAATATAAATTAAATGGTTAAACAGAATAAAATTATCAATAATATTGATTATTATACTTCTAATAACTTCTAATATAAAACCTAGATATTTATATAGAAATGTTTATATTGTAGATAAAAAATGTGGTAAGGAATATTATTATAATAATATTTAATGTAAATTATAAATCTGCAATATTTTAATTCTACCATATAAGTCAAAGTTTAATCAAACATAATATGATAAATTTAATTAAATACATATGAATAGGTACTATATTATATAAAATATACATTTGATTTAAGTTGCCATTGCGATTGCGAAACACGTCTTGTAGTTATTCACATCGTGACGAATAAAGATAAAACGTTCTTACATAATGTCAGTGACAAAAAAATTGAAGCAAGAAATCGTATAATATCGATCTTTGTCCAAAGATACCAACGGTATTATTAAAACAACCTTCGCTACGATATGGAAATTGTCATATTACATATTATAAATACATATTCTATATAAATCAATGTTTGGAGACATATTTTATTTTATAAAAGAAACCAAAAGGCTACATGATGTCGTTATAGTCCCAATGTTATGTGATATAATATCATCTAAATAATATCAAACAATGCATATTCTAAAAAAATATATAATGACTTGTGGGGTCATATTTAATTTTTCCATATTATAATTTACAATGAATAATAATAATTATGGTCTTAAAATAATTTTAAAAAAAATGAAAAATTTTTCGAATGTATCTAATGATTAATCATTGCAATTCAAATTTTAATCGAAATTCTTCACTATCTTCTATACACTTGTATCCTATCCACTTTTTTCATTTTTATAAATTGTATAATTCATGTCTTCGAAGTAATGACTAAAGTATTACACATTTTAAAGTAATGATTCTCTTAAATGGTTTATTTAAATTTTCGTTTGAAATTATATTAATACATAATGACATAATATGAAACCATTGAAAAGTATTTAACATTCCAAATAAAAATTTAGTTGGTATAACATAAAATATCTATATAAAAGTACCTATCATTATTAAAGTATACGTAATTTTTAATTTCAGAGAAGTTAATTAAGTTTTTTAGAGTTTTTAAAAGAAGTACTTATTTCATTAATATTATTCAATAAACAAAAATATTTTCAATAAATATAATAAAATTAATGTTTTATTTATATACACATATTATATATAATTCATATTATTGTATTAATAATAAAAGTTTAAATGTTTAATTGTATTTACTCACCTTAATTTAAAATAAATATATATTAGAATTGTGCAATGAATATAATATGAGTTATAAAATTATCTACCTACTTATAGATGTTTCCACGTTTGATAATTTTTGACTTTTTAAATAAATCAAATATGAATTAAAAATGTAAACCACGAAAATACTGGCATAATATAAATATAAAACTGAACTGTCAATTAATATTTAACATATTTGTTGTAAATTATTAAAGATGAGGTGTATTCCTCAATTAAAATTAATCATAAATATTCAAATTGTACAATTGGCATGAATATAAATGGTAATGTACTAATAATATTACAATAGATAGTGTAATATAATATAATGAAAATTAATGAATACCTATATATTATTTTTAATATTTGTATTATACCTAATACCTGTTGTTGTTGTATTAAAAACCTATGATTCCATTTTTATTTACTAAAATCGTTTTTTTTTTTTTTTTTTTTGCAAAAAACATAAAATACCTATAGGCTATAGCTATTATTTGTGAGAGGTTTAAAAAAAAATAAGTATCAATAGCATATTGTACTATGCATATTACTACCTGTAATTAGTGAAATAGACCAGATTGATAATATACGATATACCAGATGTAGTGAAGTGCCATTATGCTTAACCCTTTCAATAACTATTAAAATATTAATATAGAAAAAAAATTACTATAGGTAAATAATTATATAACTTGAATATTTTTATAAAATGGATATTTCTAAATATATACTTAATATGAAAACATGATTTAAATTTTTTTAATTTTATTTTTAAGTACACACAAAAAAAATTGAATGTTATATGTTTATACAATATAGTATACACTAATACCTATTTAAAAAGATTGCAAAAACAAAAAATAAAAAAATAAAAAAATAGAAATAGAAATATGTAGGTAATAGAACAAAAGTTATTGACAGGGACAAACCAGGTGGGAAACACGATATATATTATATTATTATAATATAATAAAATCTATATCACCATCCCAACGATTATTCAACAAGTGATGATCATAGTTACGGCGTGTCACCATCATTCCAATACGTATTGATACCTAAATAGTAAAACAATAAAACAGTCTATGGGTGTTAATTCGGCCTCGAATATTGCAGCAAGTTTTAAATAATCGTTTTAGTAACGTTAAACAAATGGACTGATTGATTAATTTTCTAAATATTTTCTGATTTATTTTTAATTTATAATATATTTTACAAACATAAAATTTAACTAAAATTATTATAAACCACATTATTACCGTAACAACCGTTAACCCCGTTACTTAACATTTAACATTGATTTGAGTGCAATATAACATATAATAGAAGATTATTATTTTAATGTATTCAGATGAATTCTTTAAGCGAAATTTTAACGTAACAATATTGAGACATGTTATAATTTTAAATTCATTTCTCTATATTCTAAATTTTTAATAAAATGTATTCTTATACATATTATAATGTGTGATATTGTAAAAAACATATGGAACAGACGAATAGTGCGCAATTAAAATAATAATTATAATGTTATTGATTTGATTCTCTTTCTATAACCAAATATAGAAAATTCATATTTTACACTCCCCAAAAATAAATTATCATATTGAAGTTTAAATAATATCTTCCATTGATAATTTGCTACATCTGGATACCAACGAAAAAAAGGATCAATGTCAATGGTTGCATTTTTTATTTGATAGTGTTTCTATAAAAAAAAATTTAACAATTAGAAATATAATTTATAAATCTAAGATCTAACTATAATAAATCATGCAAAAGCAGAAAAAAAATTGTTAACAAATTTTAATTATTAATTAGTTATTTCAATTTTATAATATATACGAACGGATTATATTAAAAGGTATTAAATACAATTACCATATCACGAATTTGGAGATATGACATAATAAAACTATTAAGATAAAAGTTGATTAAATAATGATTCTACTATAGGTTGATAAGAACATAATATACTCGTAGTAATGAAGTAATTCATTTCTTCTCAATATCTATTATATGTAAAATAGATAAATATGACGAGATACAGTGGAGTATTTACTAATTTTTTTTTTTTTTTTTTTTTTGAGAGGTGCAATGCATCATTATAGAATAATTTCATATATCATTATAAAATGCTCTTAAATTTTATTTCGATCCTTTAAATATATATATTATTAACTAGTTATATATGAATTAAAATAAAAAAATAAAAACAAAAAAAAAAAAAGAGCTGATACTCCTGCCGCACAGGATACAGGTGTGCGAATCATAGCGTTTAATTTTAATTAGAATTTGAATGCAATGATAAACCATTGCATTCGAAAAAATGATTCTGAGCGAAGTTCAGTCAGATTATAATTTTCGTTTGAACTAAAAATATCAACTTAAAACAGCTATAAAAAAAAATTGAGATTAGGGATTTTTCTAATATTTTAATATGATGTTAAGTAAGATGTAAGTATACTTCAGTAAAATTTTCAGACCCTAATACCAAAAATTGCCAATTTTATCAAACATATACGTAAAAACGAGAATTTTGCGAAACATTTAATGTCCAATATTTTGTAGAGAAATGAACGTAACGGTTCCAAAATTTTACCACATATAATAGCTATGTGAACACCCAAAATTTTCAAGTCTCTATATTAAAAATTGCCCGAATTATCGAGAAATATAAAAATTGAATTCGTTAAAATTTCATTTTTCGTGAAAAATTCCGTTTTTTCGTCATTTTTTCGAAGTTTTTTCTACCGCTAAGGGTCAATTTTGAGAAATTCGAAAAATGATCTAAATAAAGTAACAAACAGATCCACTTTGCTATCAAACATACCCTATTTGTGATATTCGGAGCATTATTTCGGGTAGTAAAAATGTCTTCAGAAAAAAAAAAAAAAAAAAAAAATCACACATCATTGTAAAACCAATACATTCTTCGCCTCGCTCAGAATCTAAAATCACAAATTATATTATAAATTCTAGTTTTCTTTTTTTATTTGCCGATTCATCAATAACTTCATCAGTCTGATTATCTAAATCTCAAAGAATCAGTCATGCGAAAAGTAAACGATAACAATTTATATTATGCCGAGTGATTAATACAAGACTTTTCAGCAAAAAAAAAAAAAAAAAAAAAAAATTATAAAATAAAATTGACATAATTTTATTGGTGTGGGCTCGTATAGTAGCCGTATAAAATGTTCATTATTGATATAATAAATTTAAAATTATTAAAATTATTATATCTTTATAATACATTAATAATAGTAGTGTAATAATAATAAAAATATTTTTTTGTAACATAATATTAATTATTGTAGATTGTAATTCAATTACGAATTTATAATACACATACTAATTTAATAATAATGCGTATTACCTACGTATGTAAAAAATGACGTCATAACACATATTACCCCACTGCTAAATTTTTGTAAGTTTGATAGTGGGGCAAACGGTATATTCTATAAACCTTGGTTAATACCCATCACCGATAAAAATGCCAAAAAATCTCTAATTCAGTCTCCTAAATGTATGGAGATTTCTGATAGAAATTTTTTCAGAACCGTTTTTTCGAATGTAATGAGAATGACTAATGAGTTATTATTCTATTTTGCTCAGAATCTAAAATATTTATTGAATATTATACTTATATTTTATTACCTAACGTTAAAAAACAATAGTATGCACCTAACCTATGCATAAGAATATAAATAATCATCAATTATATTATAAAATAAAATAAAAATTAAATTAATTCTATTATCTACTCTAAATGGACATGTAATTGGTGGATGCAATGATTTTAGAATACTAGACCAAACTTGGTTCTTCTCTCTTATTTTATGACAAATATCTTTTAATGTCCACGTTTGAAAGTATTCACAATTTATTCCTTCCTGGTTGCATCGATGAAAAATAATGGTAACCTGAAATTATAATAAATTTCGTATAAAAAAAATTAATTATAAAAATAATATTTTATGTGTAGTTATTTAAATGCACAAAATAACATTCATATTCATTATTCAAGATCATTATTATAAATATTATTACTCAACATGGAAATAGTATTGAATGAAATATTAAAAACGTTAATCCAATGAAATAGTTTTCAATTTAGTATGACAAATCTTTTAATTATATAACTTACTAAGTTAATCGATTCTTCAAAATTAAATGACATGTCTCCATTTATATAATGTTTATTTTTGTAGTAATCGATTATAATATTTCCAGTCACGTTAGGATAAAAGTTAAATTTTTTCAGTCGTACTGTATACGTCATTAATGAATCAAACTAAAATTACAAATACAATGACGTAATTATTTATATCGTCTACACGTGTCGTTTGAATATAACTTTAAAACTAATACATATTTTTAAAATTTAATTTTTGAAATAAATATATTTACTAGGATTACAGTACAGACATTATTATTATTATTATATTTTTTTCTTTTAAAAACTACTAAACATTTATTAAAATTATGTCTTCATATAAATTAAAGTGTTGATATGAATAATTATTAAACTAGATTTTCTCAAAAATTTTAAATTATAATTAATAAATTAATAATGCAGTTCTGACATATTATGATTAAAAAAAAAACTTAAAAATTAATTATTTTTTATCAAAAAAAGGTTTCATACTGAATTGTTATGTAAATGTAGTTTATTTATTATATAATATTATATGTTAATTATGATGTGAAAGATAAATTTAAAATATATTTTCTTAAGCGTTTTGATATTATTAATATTACGATATTGAATAGGTACTAACTGCTGTTGTATTTTTCACAAATACATCAAGAACGAAAATTAAACTCAACATTAGAATTATCATTATTTTCTTCCCTGTCATGTTGTTGGTTATAAATGAAAATGATATATTCTTCAGATTTGATGTTTATATAAAAAAAATAAAATTCATAAATAATAAATTTTTATTCCATTAAACTATGCTATTAAACACAACTTGTACTAATATCGTTTTAAAACATATTACATACAATAATACAATACAATAATTCCATCATATCATAGGATTTTTTTTTAAGTCGAAAGTATTACATTGGTTGTTACAATATTTAATGATATTTTTATGACTATCAAACTTCCGTAATAATAAAATTATTTAATATATAAATAATTTGACAATATTGTCCGTTTTATTATTCTTTGAATGAAATGATTATTATTAACACAAAAAAATATTGATTTATTTCATTATAATATATTATACTTGTATTTGATTACAGTAGATATCAACTATAACAACTTATTATGTGACAATATAAAAAAAATAAAAATTAGTAATTTTGTCATAACAATAGTTTATATTAGAGGACGAATTATTAATTGAAAATTACATTTACTATTGTTATTATTATGTAAATAAACAACATGTAGATATATAAAATGTATACCATAATAGAATAATACAATTTATAAAACAATTCCATTACCATGATTTTACAAATACCTACTTAAAAATTAAATTAAAGATTAAAATTGTTTTGAAAATGATAATGCAATTTGTATAATATATTTATATGTATACAATGTACATGTACTCGTATATTGGTTTCTTTAAACTATAGGATAAAAGCTCTTTAATATTAATACAATGAAATAAACGATAATAATATTAAAAATCAAATAATTAAAAAAAAATAAAAAATAAATTTTCATTGCACAAAAGTTTTGAATTATATTTAGACTATTCAATTTAAATTAAAAAAATGTAGTATTATATTTTGGATAAATATTTATTTATTATTTAGAAGTCCGTTTTGATAAACCGATCTATGTACTCTAAACGAGTGTTTTCAACACTACAATATGATTCTAGCTGAATGCTGAAGTATGAATGTGATGTAGATCTCTGCAATGCGAAACATATAGTTCTATTCAATAGGTTTCCACTGGACAACTGAATAAATTTTAGGTCAAAGTATAGTCATAGTATATAATATAAGTATTAAAACAACAGTATTATCAAAATTGTAATAATCACAATAATAATAAGTATTAAACATTAACATAAAAGTTAAATTATAAAAATTAACAAATATTCGCTCTCCAAATTATCGTAATAATTAATATAAAATCACAACGAGAATTCTGACGTTTTATAATATTTATTTATTTATTTTAAAACAGACCCCAAGCGTGGGCCAAATGGCCCAAGTACAGATAGGTAATTAAAGATACAATATAATATAGGTAGGTACATGAATAGTAACAAAGTTTAAATACAAATATAATACTTATCTAGTTATCTGTTTGTAGATAATCGCGGTTGTTTAATAACTTATTATTTACATGAGATAAAAAATTTAAATTGTCATATCATAATAGTTTTTTTGTTATCATCCAGTTAACATCAGTCGAGGACAATTTTCACGTAGATATAATACGTTGACCTATTATTTTAATTATTGTTATATTGCATACATTATATATACTCATTATTTATGAATAATACATTCACTTGTAATATTATAATTTCCCAGTTGATAAATATAAATTATAACAAAAAAAATTTTTTTTTGCTCTTACATACGTTGCAATTTTCTGATGTAGCTCGTAAGTCACTTCATATTGGTCACCCGTGTTCTATATACTTTCACTTTTGACTTGTAGTTATGATTTATATATATATCATATTTATTAGTTATGTTTTGCTACACGATAAATAAATAATAAAGTAAAAATTGACGAATTATATTTTTTTTTCATGAATATATCGAATTTTTTTGAAATTATAAAATATATTTCTACTACAAATATTAACCCTTGACAGACAAGGCTATAATCATAGCGAAAGAGACAAGGCTGGTCACGGGAGACCCAAGTATTTTTATTCATTTTTACAATTATTTAATGCTCTTTTTGTATCCAAATACTTTCATTGATATATACCTGTGTGAAAATGTTTTTTAGGTGATATTTGAAAAACAAATTTTTTTTCATTTATAAATAAAATTATTTTCAATTTGGTAATGAAAAACATAAAGAAAACATTTTGGTTCATTTTTGGCGTTCGGTCGCCCATGGCCTACATGAGAACAGACTAGTTTCTATGGAAGATGAACGAACACTGACGATTAATATATAGTGACGATAACCATTCGGCCCAGTCGTATAGATGTGTGAGGTAGGATATAAAGGAGCAAAAATCAATATTCAATAATACTTTATGGTAAGGAGTACTTTAAAAATAGTTTTGGTCTTGAGGGTTACAGAAAATCATTATAAGTATACCTGAATCTTACGATAATCAGGATTATAACTCAGTACTATCAGGGATTGATTTGGATGCAACCTGACAAAATAAAATTTATTATAATTTTAATGAAATCCTCGTATGACATCTTGAAATAAAATTTCAACCAATTATTGTATTGACATGTTTAAATTTTAAATAAGTTATTAAGTTCCGATATAAAAATTATTTTAACACGAATTATATAATTAACATAATATAATATATGAAAATTATTATATATAATATGATACATTGATATTAAATCTAATAATGTATCATAGTTATTTATTATTATAGAATAAGCATGTGACATTTTTTTTAAATGTTGTATTACAGGGCAACTTATTTTTATAAAAATCTATCGATAAACTATTTATAACAAGAATAAATTATAAGATAAAATATAATATTGTAGAGTAATATGTTTCTATATAATGAATATTTATCCATAAGTAGTAATAATGCTTAACACTAAATTAATAACGTTTATTTGATCCGTTTTTTGTAACCGAATAAATGGACATCAACTTTTATGCCACCCAAAAATAAATAATCAAAATACGCTTTCAATATAACCTTCCATTGATACTCTGTTACGTCTGGATACCAATGTATCAAAGGAATAATATCAGCAGTTCCATTTTTAACTTGATAATGTACCTAAAGAAAAAAAAATATATATAGATATGAAAATTTACAGAAAAATAACATTAAAAGTATAATATTAAACATTAATTTCAATATGATTAAAATAAATATGTTACTCTAAATAATGTTAAATAGAGAATAAGTTAGTTTCCTAGTAAATAACGTTATTACTTTTTTAGTTATAACGTTATCAGAGAAAGTGTTATGCATTACTAGATAATTTTATTAAAATAATTTATCTAAATAAAAAACAAATATTTTTTATCCTATCTAGATAACATTAAAGTAGAGTTATTTCTTTCGTATGAATGCAATATTATGAGATACCAAAAACCGAAATAAATAAAATACCAACCACAACAAATTCTAGATGTCATTCTGTACCATAATACCTTACCTTTACTTATATACCATTTAATCATTATTCTTTTTTTATCTTATAATTTTTTAATCTTTTATAGATTATCTAGATAACAGAATATAATATAATATAATGTTATTATGTTTTATATTTTGCATTGCAAATAAATATAATTTATATTTTATAATATTAAAAAATATAATCAATATTGATTATTTTGTGTAAAACGTATCACTGTATTACTGTATTAGTGTACTTATATGTATTAAATAATTAATATTTTTCGTAATTATTGTACTATTGAATTTATAATATACAATTCGAAATAAATTTTCTTACTTTAAATGGACATTCTATAGGCGGGTGAAATGAATCAATCAAACTAGACCACATTTGATTTTTCTCCTTTAGTTGAAGACAAATATCTGTTAATTGCCATGATTGAAAGTATTCGCAATTTATTCCTTCTGAGTTGCATCGATGAAAAATGTAGGTAATCTGAAATTATATTTGATTTCAATTCAATATCAATATAAATATTTTATGTGTATTTATTCATGCGAATTATATAAATATATATTATATATATATATATATATATATATTTATATTATATATAATTTATTATAAAATATAAAATATCCATAATTTTATAATTATTGTGTTGAAAAATATTTATTTAACATTCATATTATGTTATTCTAAAAAAAAAGAACATAAAATTCTATAATACGATAGAATAGCAGTGGCGGTTTCTGGTACTGTAGTACACCCAACATAAATGAAAAGTAGTAAAAATATAATATTTAAAAAATAATATTTATTTCAACATGCATACAATAAAATATATTTCTAATTATTTTTTTTTACATTATATTCTCGGTTTGTTATATTAGAATATTTTATAGACAGTAAGTCATAACATCGCAAACTCGCAATATAATACTTTTCTGGTATACCGTATACAGCAGGGTGGCGCTAAAATAAAGCTCTGCAGTAATCGTGAATCGCACATAAGAATATCGATCTCCCCTTGCACATTGTGTACATAATATCATAACGGAGGCATCCGTTACACATCAAAGTGTTAATTTGTATCAATTTTACCTGCATGGCTACATGACTACTTCATAAAATATTTAATATGTATTATAAACGAAAATAGTGCATAACTGTCTTATAATATTATAATACTATATCATATGCTATTATTAGAAACTATTGGTAGTTGGGCAATGATGATTGGCTATCGTTCTATTCGATCGGCGGTATATGGTCAAATTTGTATTTAAACAAATTTTAATAACTATTAACTACCATGACCCATAAAAGACAAACGACATTGATAAACTATTTTTATAAAACACATATTATTTTACTTCAAAACAATATTCTGCCTATCGACAAAGGAGTGATTTTTGTGTTATATTGTGAATATAAGATTGGTACATATAACATTTATAATTAAAAATAAGAGCTTATACTGCTGCGGAATTAATATAGGTGTTAAATATAGGAATTAATAGGATGTATAATTATATATTATGTTTGATCTTCAATAAAGTTGTAAAAAATTTTGACATTTTTATTTATAATTATTGTCAAATATTAAGAAATAATAAGAAGAATCCATATAAATATTATAAATATCGATTTTACTTATATCTCAACTTTAAAGACATATAGAAAAATTGAGATTTGTGATTTCTTTCAATAATTTGAAAAAATATTAAGCAATATTTGAATATACTTCTGTAAAATGTTCAGACTTTAAAACCCAAAATTGCTAATTTAATTAAACATTATATAGATATAAACGAGAACTTTTAGAAATATTCAAAGTTTTATACTTAGTAAAAAAACTAATGTAATAGTTGATATGTTTACCTAGAATCCTAGATAAACATTCAATAAAATTTTTTATAAGTCTCTAAGTCTAAGTTCAAAATCACCTGAGTTATCTTGAAATTGTTCATTTTCGCCAAAATTTCAGTTTTCTTGAAAAATGGCGTATTATCATAGTTTTTCGGTAGTTTGTTTTTCTTACCCTATATAAGCCCAATTTTGAGAAATTCAAAAAATAAAAAATGGCATAATTAAAGTACCAACTACATTAATTTTTCCAGAAACATGTTCCAGTCGTGATAATCGAACCATTATTTCGGGCCAAAAAAGTTAGAAAGAAAAAGAATCCATTTTATGTACAATAATTAAAAATACCTATTATAAAAATAATCATTTGAAACGTATATTATATTAATTTTTTTAATAATTTTTACTTCTTATCCTAATTATAATATCATTATTTTAGCATTTTAATATTTTTACGGTGAATAATATTATAATTCATTTATTTTGTCAACACACTCCCATGATAAACCATTACGAACCGCCACTGTAAAAATATTGGGTATTCGATATCATATAACAAAACTTCTATAATAATGGAACTTACTTTGTTAGGAGTTACATTAAAATTCATTGATATATTTCCATTGAGATAGTGGTTATAATTGTAGTAATCGATTGAAATATTTCCAGTTATGTTAGGATATAAAGTAATTTTTTTCACGCGCAACGTATATGTTAAAAATGTATTGAACTGAAATTAAAACATTATTTTATAAATTGTAAATAATTAATTCTACCGTGTACCTATCTTCAATTATAATTTTTGAATTATTCAATACATATTTTAAACATTTATTTTCTAAAATACAAACCAGTCATTTTTATTATGATTATATTTTTTTTTTTTTTTAATAAAGAAAATTTTAAAATTGAAATAGTAACGTGTTTAAATTAATTAAAATGTTAAGACAGCCAATCAATAGATAAGATTTTTCTAAAAAATGTAAAATGTAATTGATATTTAAATTATACAATATTTTACTTATGACAATGAATAAGAAAAATTTTCTTTCTTCATATTAGTCGTTTAATAATGTATCATCAAACGATTGATGGAAAATAGTGATTTAATTTTAACTGAATGTTATTATTATCAAATTAATTAACAATTATTGAACTAAATGTAATATAGTAAGGTGTAATTTAAATATCAGTACCTAGAAGTAAAATATCATCACTTATATCACAGAAGAAGAATTATTTAAGAAAATATTTATTTATTCTGATTTCAAATATTACCTACCTCACAAATAAGTAAATATTTTAAAGAAATTAACAATTCAACAATTAAAGTTTTCAGAAAAATAAATGATAATTATCTAAATTATTAATAAAACCGTACTTTATATTTTAATTTTTAATTCAAATTCTCATAAAAAATAAATATAATAATAAAAAACATGTGATTTGTTTTTAATTTTTAGATTTTAAAAATGTATTCCGTCAAAAGTTATTGATAAATACATACAAATCATGTAAAATTATCGCTCTTTTAAACAAGTCATGAAAATGTATTAATATTAATTAATATAGTATATTTTCTTTATACCATTAAAATATTTAAAGAATTGGTTAAATATCTATAGGTAGTTATCAATTATATTTATTTTTCATATAAATTTTAAATTTCGTGATTATTTTAAATTTAAATTAATAATTTTTTAATATTAGTAAATGTTTATTGAGGTGTGAAAATTGAATTTATAAACTTATATTATTATATACATATATACATATATATATTATATATAGGTATATATACTATATACATATATACATATATACTTATATTATTATATACATATTATCGAAATTGAATACTAACTGCTGTTATATCTTTCACAAATCCATCAATAACAAAAATTAGACTCAATATTAAAATTATCATTCTCGTATAATCCACAGGCATGTTAATAACAAACGATAATGTTATAAGTTATATCGTATACTGGTTCACCCAGTGAAAAAAACAATAATATAATATTATTTACACAAAATAAATTTATATTTCATTACAATATACTAACAAAACACAACTCATACTAACATCGTTTTGAAACTGAATGATGGATATACACGAATATATAATATATTTTATATAATTACCTAAATAATCTAGGATTTTTATTTATACTCAATTATAATATTTGTTTTCGATACATAATCATATTTATCACACACTACCGTAATATATACAAATAATTTAACATTATTGTACGCATTTCATTACAATTGATATCTATTACCTACTTATTATGTGACAATATGCAAAATGATAAATTCATTATTTTTTATGACAATAGATTTGATCAAAGGACGAATAACATTGAAAATATAATTTAAAAATAATAAACGTAATACGTAAGTAGGTATAAAAAATATAATAATAATACAATACCTATAATGTATTATAGTTTTACAATGATGAGTGTCTCGTTTTGTTTTTTTTTTTTTTTTTTAAGTATGAAGGACAATTTTACTACCCAAAATAATGCTTCGATTTTCACGAATAGCGTATGTTTCCGGTAGGAATGTGGATGTTGTTGGTACTTTATTTAGGTCATTTTTCGAATTTCTCAAAATTGACCCTATGCTTTAGAAAAAACAACGAAAAACGGCAATATTATATTAATCAATACCTACATTATCTGACTGAACTTGGCTCAAAATCGTTTTTTCGAATGCAATGGTTTATCATTGCATTCAAATTCTAATTAAAATTAAGTACCTACTATGATTTGCGTACCTATATCCCTGCGGCAGGAGTATCAGCTCATCTTTTTTATATATGTAAACAATATTCTTCGACCCGAAATAGTACTCTGGATGTAGTTAATACTTTATTTATGTCGTTTTTCGACTTTCTTAAAATTGATGACCCTATTAAGCGATATAGAAAACGACCAAAAAATTACGAATTAACGGCATTTTTGACGAAAACTGAAATTTTAACGAATTCGATTTCTATAATATTTCACAATACAGGCAAAATTAAACTTAGACAATTGCAAATTTTATTGATTGTTCACACAGGTACATATAGAAATTCCTATAATTAATAACAATTAATTCATTAATTAATTACAATCCTTTTTCTACAAAATGTATATAATTAAGTTTGATATAAGTACAAAAAATAAAATTCCCAGAGTAGAAAATACAAATTGAAAGTGTTAAAAATAAAATTACATTTTTTTTATACTAAAATAAATTAGTTGAGAAATTTCGTGTATAAAAATGTTTAAATGTAGTGTTTCGAAAAATAATTTGCGCAAGGATTTCCTTGTAAATTGTGTTATTATGTTTTTACAAGTACAAAAACAAAAAAAAAAATTATCATAATAACAATTTCTCAGTAATTTTGCATTGTTATTTTCTTTAACGGGCATACATCGTATTTTTATGTTGGTGGTTTTGACATCTACGTTGAACAGTGGACGTAAACACACTGTTTAGAAATCGATAATCAACCGTCGTAACCCGTTCGATACTTACGAGTATATTATCCGCAGGTCAAGATTCAAACACATTTATAGAATTAAAATTTTAAAGTATAAAATAATGTTTTATAATATTAAATTCTGAGTATGAATAACGAAAATTATATAATACATTATTACAATAACAGACGGTAAAAGTAAGGTTGTCATACGATTGAGCACGGTATTTTTTTTTTACCTGCTTTTTTATCTTACGATTGAGCACGTTCAATATTTTTAAATATTCAAAACGTTGCCAAACTTCTTTCATTTCGAAAAGATATACGAGTACTCATATAGTACAATTTTTATCCAGGTACTTTAACACTATATATATTATGTTATATAAATGATTATTTTTTGGTATACTTAAGATACAAAAAAAAAAAAAAAAATCGCAGTTCTTTTCAAGTGGAAGGGACGCTCGCTACGCCTGCCGGCTTCGCTCACTTCTTTAAGAGCCGCTTTGCGGCACTTTTTGTGGGGATGGGGCTACGCCCCAAGGGACTAAAACATACCTACCTAATACCTACCCATTGAACGGATACTGGCGCGGATAGGCAGTGATTTCGTGTGACCTAAAACCTCGCTTCGCGAGACCTTTGTATTTTTGAACTAACCAATGAAAATTTTAATAATTAATTTTTAATTTTATTTAATTTTATTAGGTATATTTAATTTTTTTTCTTTTATTATAACATAAATTACGACTTTATTTTTTTTTATTTATATTATTATTACGTGCAAAATAAATATTATGGCAACGCCGCACAAGAAATAGTGCTCAATTGTGTTGTTTTTCTGGAGCAGGTAACTAGTCATTGTTATACACAGAGTGTGCTCAATCGTACGTAAAAGAGATCGAGCTTCTACGAAAAATAATTCGTTTCGGTCGTATGATATAATTTTTAAATTTTATGTGATATTTTTCATTAGTTGGCTACTTTTTTAAACATACCTAATAATATACATACAGTATGATAAAGCATGTGTAGTACACGAATGCAATATAATCGTGCAAGTTTCCTCACCACCTTAGTTTATCAAATAGCAATAAATTATTATAAGTTATTTGAAAACATGAGGTATTGCACACGGCGCGTTTTTTTTAACGTGGTATCCCCATTAAGGCCTAATCCACGTCAATAAGAATGCCAAATATTATATTATCGGAAAACGCGAATAAAAATTAATGGGTACATATGTATAATATAAGATTTAATTTTTTTAAAAAGAAAGAAAGAGACGAAATAAAATTAAAAATGGATATCGTTAACAAGGTGTGACATTCTTATTGATTAGTAATGATCAGAAAATATTTAAATATTGTAAAATTTATTTAGTTTTAAAGAAATTTTTAGTATTTAAAAATTATTATTTGAATTATGAAGTTTTATGAAATATACGGAATTTTTTATAATTACAACATGGAAATGATTCTAATGGTATATAAAAAAATACAAAAAACCGAAGCTGACATCCGCACATGATATCAAAAAAGCTTACATATGTAAACGGTCCAGCGGTCGTAATTTCAAACAAAACGAAGAGATACGGATACAAAACAATGAATGTATGAACTTGTCTGAAATTTCAATCGTAAAAAGTGTAATATCTAACGTGATAAAATAAAATGCGAATAATTTGGTTAAATAACGAAATTCGAACATTGATTACTTAAGACTGACACATTAATCTAATATAATAATATATATCAAAATAATTAATATAGTAATAATTACAGTGATGTTTACAGAAATATCGCGGTAATGAATTTTTAATGCACGGTAGATTTATTTATAAATATATGGTAAAAATGCATTCATGTGTGTGTAGCCTTTTTGAGTATATGAGTATAACATTGATTAAAAATTTAAAAGCGATATAGTAAATTATTAATAAAACTAACGGCTTAATAAGTAAACTAATTAAAAAAATTAAAAATATTTAATAACTAATCTTAACTATAAAATATTTATAAGTACGACTGTACGAGACATCAGCCCTTATTTCCGATCATTTGTTGATATACTAATTTTGTAATATTCTTTATGCTATCCATACATTTTTTATTATATCTTCCTCGCTTACATTACATAACATTCCTTTTTAAATTCCATTCATAGTATTCGTATATTATTTAAAGATTTTGAAATTTTTCTAAAAACGAAAAAAGATTTTTTCTATTCCACTGACGGTCTTCATTTTCATCTCAGTATATAAAGTATTGTTAGATTTTTCAACTTGCACTTAATAATTAAAATTGTAGTTAATTTAGTTAATAAAAATTAAAAATCGATTGTATTTCAAAATTTACATTACGTAATAAATTAATATTAAAAACATGTTGTAAAATAAAAGTTATTTTTTAAATAGATACAGAAGAACATTTGTACTCTTATAATCAAACTCCAATAATTTTATTCTGAAATCTTTGTAATCCTTATCCTTTTTCGTTATATTGTTCTGACATCAAATTTTATATCTTTCCATTTGTAGCATACTCATTACTGTACGTCATATTTTTAAAAAAAAGTAAAAGTGTTAATTTTATTCATCAACCAATGTTCAGTTTTAATCCCGGTTTAGACTATTGCTATATTTTCCAAATTGTATTAGATATTTTAGATAATACTTATAAAATAAATGAAAGTTAAATTATAAACTATTAAAATATGAATTAAATTTAAAATTAAATCAAATATAATTAAAATACATGTTTTTCTAAAAAAATTACGGACGATCACCATTCTTCATAAAATTCCGAAATTTTCATTTTGAATTATTTAATAGTTACTCTATTATATCTTATACTTAATCTTCATAACTTAAAATTTTGTGAAATCCTCTTTTTACTACTCATATTTCAGTTCTATTATTTTCAGTCCATATTTTCGTAGAATTGTAATAGCAGTATCATTTAGTCCATCCACAATCTTCAGATTCATTTTAGTTTAAGATAGTCGTCTTATAATTATAATTAATTTACAAAACTAGTAATGAAATAAATATTTAACAACTAAAATGTTTTAAAAATATTAATAATTTATATTAAACTGTTAAAATCTTAATTAATTTTATTGAAATATTTAAAATTTATCACTCATAATAATTATTTTAAAGGAAAACTTATAATTACCATTTTTATTCGTCGACAGAAACAAATTCAAAATCTCGAATATATAGAAAAATATTTGAATTAAATATTAAAATTAATTATTAAAAACATTAAACTTAATAAATTAATTAAATATAACATTAAAATTAATAATTTTATAAAATTAACATAAAAAAATAATATAACAATATACACCATGAACCCACTTATATACCAATAATTCGAACGGTTTGCTAAAAATCTAATAATTTATTAATATCGATATTTGAGTTACATTATTTTGTAAATAAAGATTAAGATTTCAGTATTATTCAGGACAGAAAATTATTATAAACAAAGATATTAAAAAAAAAAGTTATATTTTAATATTGTTTGATATTGTTATATGTTGACAGCCGAATTTTAAAACATACGATATGGTAATTATAGCCACGAGAATGTTTAAGGAACCCGAATTCAGTATTTTATATAATAAATAATATTAATAACAGTAACCAGGATACAATAATTTGCTTTAGAAAAAATAAGAACATATTTATAACATTTTGGGATTAAATATATATTATATTATATATTATATATATTCTAAATGTACCTATACGTATACGTACGCAATAAGTGCCTATAGAAATTGTTTTATAAAAAAAGTATTGGAATAAATAATAATAATTTAGAAAAAAAATATTAGTTTTTAATTTAAATTTTAAGTTTAAACTTAACAAAATAATGGAATAATAGTTTTATTTATAATATGATAATTATAATTTCATATATATATTTTTTTTTTTAGACTAATAATTTAAGAAATATAATATTATAGTATTCTTTAATTATTGCGTTTGAACGGAATCACCGTTAAGCTAATGATCATTTTCCTATTTGAGCACTTAAGCCATGTAATAAGAAATTACTGTTACTTACAATAAAGTAATATGCATCACACGCATATAGGAATTACTAAAATTAAAATACTTACGATATACCTTGATTGAGCTTACCTTGACCGAGGACCTTAAAACTTACCAATTGCGACACACGATTATTGAACAAATGATAATAAAACAACTCTTCTTAGCAATAACCGCAACGACATGAAGGCATGGTGCACACGACGTCTGGTAATGATGAAACAGTGTTCGGAGATTTGAAGACAAAGTGAGCATAAAGTCATTCTGGAAAACACACGCAGACAACGATTTTCACGACCGTATTGTTGCTATCTTACATAATAAAATTATTCAATTGCTGATTTCGTAAAATAATATAAAAAGAAAATTAATAAAGAAGTAATAGTTATTGTAACATATTTTTGAAAATATATTCATTGCATTGAAAGTATTTATATTATTAATAGTATTATTGGTTGCTACATGGATACCGTATAGGTACACTAAATTATAAAATAAAGAGGCTAGATAATATTATTTTATTTTTTCACAACTTTGTTGTTTTTACGAGATTTTTCAGTAACTATACACTATACAAAATAATATATAAATAAAAAATAAATATTTAGACTAAATAGAAATTACTACCAGAAATTATTCCTCCACATACCCATATACACACGACAAAGACGTATACAATACTATTTCTATTTAAAAAAAAAAAAAAATGATTAAATTTGTAATAAAACCTATATGGACATGTGGAATTCAAATATAGAGATCTACTAAAAAATCAAACCTTAATAATAATTAAATAATACAAAACAAATTTTTTCATCTCATTACTAATGCACTCTTTTAGATCTCTAACAAAATTTCACACACAAATCTGCTCACCTACACGGTTATTAACTTCACATTTTTAATTTAAATATTTTAATTCTCTTTTTAATCACTCAAATATAGTCTTGCCAAAATTCTGCCTCTCATCAAATTATGTCAACCAAAAAGATTAAAAATTAAATGACGTCATGATTAACTACAATTGAATAAAAATACAATAAATTTCCTTGAAATGTCACTGATGGGCAGTTTCTCTATCCTTCCATAATTGTTATTTTTATTTTTCCCTTCTCCATGTTGATAATTATGCTAATTATGTCTATTTTGTACACATTGTATACAATATATTAGAAATAATAAAAATGAAAATAAAAAAAAAATAATATAACTATTTTTTTTTTTTAATTTTTTTTTTATATTACCTATTACTTATTTGTACATCTCTTAAATGAGAATATCATTTGATCAAAAGACTTCATGTTACAAAAACAACGAAATTTTAGTTTTAAAATTATTAAATGAAACAAACTGAAAACTTATATGATATTCGAGAGTTCGATGACGGATGCTTTCAATTTAGATAATAATTTATTGTGAATAATTATTGTTATGTTTGAAAAGACAAAAAAAAAAAAAAAAAAAAAAATGTTCTTTAATTTAACTTAATAACGTAAAACACATAATAAGTACATTATAAATCTAGACTATATACTTACTTGAAATGTTATTAAATTTATCAAATTGTTCAACTTCAGTCGGTGTAAAACGAGTATAACAAAATCAAAATATATAAGCATTAACTGAGTTAAGAAATTACATTTTAAATTTAAATTTACTATTAAATTTATTTATAATTATGTGCTATTGGTAAGAATGTTAAAAACAATATAAACATAAATTTTCAATAAAAATTATTTTCATAATAAATATACCTATAGTTTCCATGGTACAAACAATATATATTTTTTATTGATCATAGTAGTCTTTAGCCAGATTGATTGTTTTTTTATCCGCCATCCTAGGTACTGGACGTCACAAATTAGGAGGTATGTGTAATTTTTGAATTTTTAACATTATAATATTATAATTAATTAAATGTATAAAATAAACATTGCCTGTTTATTTTGCTTGTATACATTTTAAAGTGTGCCTTTTATTATAATAGATAAAATTTATAATTTTGAATATATTTTAAAAAATAAATAAATAAAATGCACAAATTTCTTTAAAAATATATTTATAAGAATCAATTATTAAAAATACAAGTAATAGTAAGTTTAAAAATTATAAATTAACTTAATATAGAACAGAAGTAAAGTAATATTACAATTATTAACTTTTCTACATTCTACTAACGTTTACTTAAATTTTAAAAACTATAATTTTTATATTTGTTCTACATTCTAGAGTACGCGTGTGTATTTTT
Source organism: Tetraneura akinire (assembly GCA_021307375.1). Taxonomy (NCBI): domain Eukaryota; kingdom Metazoa; phylum Arthropoda; class Insecta; order Hemiptera; family Aphididae; genus Tetraneura; species Tetraneura akinire. Next base: position 16,201,532 of record JAIUCT010000008.1, on the reverse strand, counting down.
TAACTATGATGAGTGCATTTTTAGCAAGTGTAAAACATATTTTTTTTTCAGAAATAATAATCCGATTGTCATAAAGGAAGAATTCGTTCGGTCGACGAGAATTGTATGTAGTTGTATGTAGTTTAAGTATTTTTTTTTTTTTTTTTTTTTTTTGACAAAAAAACTATTGAACGTTTGAAAAAATGGTAAATTTTGTAAAAAAATAATATTTATTCGATTTAAATTTTACATCTTTTAGATAAATAAAAGAATATAAATCTTATTTTTAAATTTTACTGGATATTATCAGAGCTATTTTACACACGTGATAAAATTTAAAATGTTATGTTAATTTCACATCTACATATATAGATATTTTAATCATCTATGATCTGTGAAAAATATTACATTTCAATATTATATTTCCCTGTTATTACAACAATAATATATTTATTTTAAAAACATGACCCAATTGAAAATTAAATAAATACCATTATGTTTTTAAATTAATTATATAATTTTGAATTTTAATATAATATTTGTAATAATACGTGAACCATATACAAGATCGTGAAATAACATTTATAATATTATAATATTGTGATAGGTACCTGCATAATACATACGTATACACATATCGAAACATAAAATCATAGGAAAATTCTGGAAATTTGTTCCTAGTAAATATTATAATGAATTTCGAATTTTTTTACGAATAATAATTTTATCTGTATTACATTCTTTAAGTTTGTTTCCAATTTATTACCTTTAACCTATACATTATATCGATTAGCAATGGCGTCTATGAGTTCTGTGCTTCCGCTTTTCAGGTTAATTATATTCATTAAAACAATAAAAAAAAAAGTATATTGATATAGATTAATTTATTAATAAAAAAAAACAAAAACAAAAATTTTCATAACAAATATTTCATTAATATCTCCATACACTGGCACGGAGGCGTAGACTGGAACGAACGCATACACTACAGCAATGGCGATCATAGGCTTATTTATGATTTTTATTAAATTTAACAATATTATATTCAATTCGAGTTTGTGATATAAATCGTTTAATATTTTTTATTATTTTAGAAATTCCGTCGTTTATTGCTGTTTTCAGGTTTTAATTGATAAATAAATTAATATAAATTTAAAATTACTTATAAGTTATTCATATTATTATTATTATTATTATTATTATTATTATTATTATTATTATTATAAAAACATATGTTAAGAATATGTATTACTTTTACCAATTTACAACCGTTGTAATGCGTTTATATCTTATACAGCAGCAGTGTAGCATTAGGGTCTGTTTGAAAATTTAAATTTCAATAGTACATAAAACATTATAACAATAGAAAATGCCTACATAATTTTTTGCAATTAATATAATAAAGTATTATGATTTAAACATATTGTTTAATAATATTTTCTTTATATTCTATTATTATAAAAAGATGCAGAGATTCTAGATTTTAGAAATTACAATACAATATAATTTATATATATTAACAATATTTGTATATAATAAATTAATAATATAATATAATATTATGTAGGTATATATATTTTCGAACGAATATTAATTTAAATGAATTATAATTTAAAAAATACAAATAATAATAATTATAACAGCAGCACTATGTCTTAAAACTTAACTAGTAATGATACTAGATTCTATTTTAATATTTAAATACCGATAGCTTCTTTTCTTTCATTAATGCATATTTATTTTCTTCAATTCGTATTCAAATATTGATAATATCATATTGTATTTGTTAATGTATTTTGCCAAATCGATATTATTCGTGATTCATTTATTTAAAAAAGTTGACGTTTAACGAAAAACATTTTGTTTAATTGATTGTTAAGAATTTTACAACTATTTGAAAAGATTTGATGAATATTTCAACAATTTACAACAATAATCAGCAATTCATTTTTAAATTCCTATTTCACATTAGTAATATTATCATTACCTATTACATAAACAAATATTTTTGGTCCAAATACCACTCGTGTTTTTAATCAATTTGTTTTTACTAACGAATCACTTATGATTATTATAGTATAACAATGCAGTTTTTTTAACAATAATTTTAAGGAATATAAATTGTAGTACAACATTAATATTAATGCTCAATTTAAGATTATAATATTATTATATTTATATATAATTTAGAATTTTCTAAATCAAGTTAGTAGTAATGTGATTGTTACGAGATATATGAAATTATATTATTCGTTAATCAATATTATTGCATCTGTTAAAACACATAAATTTAATTTTGTGGCTTTTTCACGCGTTTGAACCTTTTAAAAAAATTCATAAATCTTTTTGGAATAGGTACAACATTTTTATTCTCAGTGCTTTGTGGTTGAATATTGGATTTGCTATTAATTTGTTTATTCTTTTTGGAATTTCTCAAACGCGAAAAAAAACCTACTTTCTCTCTGTACAATCTCACTCCAAATGTTCCTGTTGCTATAGTATACTTATTACCATTGTACACAGTCGACCAACTGTTGAATTGCGCATCGCTCTTCAATTTTGCTATCATTTCTTTTGATGATTTAGTCGGTATAAATTCTAGGCCAGTTATAATAGCTTTAACACCGATTGCCGAGGCGACATTCACCGGTAATCGTAAAAAATAATCAAATACAATAGGTGCAAGACCTTTAGCAACTTTCGCAGGAATTTTTAAAATTCCTGTACCAATATCGAAGCCCAACGAAACTACGCCGATTATTGATTTTTCTAAAACTCTCACTCCCAATGCTCTATTATCCTATATACAAAAACAAAGAAAATTCATGTAACAGAGTGAACAATAAACATGTAAAATTTGACAATATTTTATCGGACGTCAATATCAATTAATCGGTAGGTAACAAATTGGTCAACACGTTCCAATAATATTTTAGTTTACGAAAACCAATTAATTGAAATGTTTGGTTTTAAACCCACCGTAATACATATTATATTATATACATTAAAAAATTGTGTACATACTTGTAAAAAATGGAAAGTTGCGACAAATATCAGTAAAATTGTAAAAGCGCCCATTATAGATATCGGCTAATAATTTATAGTTCGTTATCAAATGCAATATGCAAATAATATGTAAATCGACGCATTTACTTAATACTACTACTTTACTAATATTTTTCCATTTAAGCATCGACTATTAAAATATTAGCTACTCATATTTCTAAAAAGGATGATATTGAATGATAACAATGTAACACGCAGTATTCATACAACACTAATCGTTTAATATACCCATACGTAATAACGAGTGTAATATTACATTATTTTGTTTACACGTGTTTAATAATATAATAATTATTATATATATATATAAAAAAAAAAAAACAATTTTCCAACAAAAGTTAGCATTTACAATGGAAAGAATTGACGTAATTTTGCCACTATATTATACAAAATAATGGTACGAGTATATTTTATTCTGTTATTACGCCATACCATGTTATTCGGAAATATTTCTGCCATAACTTCATCCGTTCATATGGAATTATGAAATTAATAATTATTTTGACTTTCAGAAAATACATTAACATTAATATTGGAAATATTTAAGTAAGCCGATACTCCACGAATGTATGGACTTATGAATATTTGTCTTTCTTGCATTCATAAAATAAACTATTATACAGATATAACTCCATTTAAAAATAGTTTCTTCTAATGTCAGTTTGTCGGAAATTAATTAGTACCTAAATATTGATACGTACGTAATTATGTTTCTATATTAAATAGAACTTTAAGAAAGTGTGCAAAAGAAAATCAAGTTTTGTCGAATGTTTTCATATTTGGATTTATCGTGTTTTTTCATAATGTAATATTACAATAAATGTATTGATTTCCATAGAAAGCTTTCCAATATTGTTATAAACTAAAATATCAGTTCATGTTTCGACATGTTGGTCAGAACTGATGAACAATATTGGTCATTTTACTTTTACAGTGTCATGCGTTTTAGATAAATTAAAACCAGTAACCAGATGATCTTAAAAGCAACTTAAAGTTCATTATATTACCATTATTACCAATATAATAATATTACGTAAACATAACACATAATACATATAATAATTATATTAATTTTCTACAATTTTAGATTATGAGCGAAGCGAAGAATGTATTGGTTTTACAATGATGTGTGTCTCTTTTTGTTTTTTTTTTTTTAAGTATGAAGGAAGACACTTTTACTACCCAAAATTATGGTCCGATTTTTACGAATAGCATATATTTCCGGTAGGAAAGTGGATTTAGTTGGTACTTTATTTAGTTCATTATTTGAATTTCTCAAAATTGACTTTATGCGTTAGAAAAAACGACGAAAAGATGACGTAAAAACGCAATATATTAATCAATACCTATACATTATCTGACTGAACTTCGCTCAAAATCGTTTTTTCGAATGCAATGGTTTATCATTGCATTAAAATTCTAATTAAAGTTAAACACTATGATTTGCACACCTAAATCCCTGCGGCAGTAGTATCAGCTCGTCTTTTTAATTTTTCCTCGGTACAAATTAATAGGTATCTAAGAACATACAACCACTATTTATTATTTCATTTGTTAAATTTCTCAAAATTGAACTTATCCTGTAGGAAAAATACCAAAAAATAATCAAAATTCGGAAATATTCACGGATACTGATATTTTGATAAAATCGATTTCAATATTTTACGATAGGTCAAGAAATATTGAACTTTAATCATATATATACATATATTTATTAATTAATTAATAATATATAATAATAATTATTAATTTATATATTAATATTAAACTTTAATTTTATATTTATATATTTTATATATGTGTGTGTGTATAGTTTTAGGTGGCATTTACGATTCCTATTTCCTCAGAAACGTATAATGAACGTTCGTTTTCTGTTTTGCGGAAAATAAAAACTTTGCAATGTGGCAGGATAGACTAACATACTTATCTATATTATAATATTATATATAGAAAAATATATGACATATTTAATTAACATTAATAAGGTTATTGACAAATTTGCAGACAATAATAAGCGTACAATACTATTAGAATTTGTATAATTCATTTAATGAGATAATAAACATTGTGTATAATTATTATTTTTAAAATAATTATTTTATTTCGTTGTTTATTAATTTATTAATAGCTTAACAGAGGTGAATATACATAAATTGATTAAAAATTAATCAATAATCTGCTTTTTAATTATTACTTAAATCAAGATCCAAGGCATTTAAATAACACAGAGCTTAAGTACCCTCTATTTTTTTTTTTATTGTAATTGCTCCACTGTTTATCTATAATTTAAAATTTGTAAATCAAATTAGTAGTAATGTGATTGTTACGAGATATATGAAATTATATTATTCGTTAATCAATATTACTGCATCTGTTAAAACACATAAATTTAATTTTGTGGCTTTTTCACGCGTTTGAACCTTTTAAAAAAATTCATAAATCTTTTTGGAATAGGTACAACATTTTTATTCTCAGTGTTTTGTGGTTGAGTATTGGATTTGCTATTAATTTGTTTATTCCTTTTGGATTTCCTCCAGCGCGAAAATAAACCTACTTTCTCTCTGTACAATCTCACTCCAAATGTTCCTGTTGCTATAGTATACTTATTACCATTGTACACAGTCGACCAACTGTTGAATTGCGCATCGCTCTTCAATTTTGCTATCATTTTTTTTGTCGATTTAATCGGTATAAATTCTAGGCCAGTTATAATAGCTGTAACACCGATTGCCGAGGCTACATTCACCGGTAATCGTAAAAAATAATCAAATACAATAGGTGCAAGACCTTTAGCAACTTTCGCAGGAATTTTTAAAATTCCTTTACCAATATCGAAGCCCAACGAAACGGTACCAATTATTGATTTTTCTAAAAGTGTCCTTCGCAATACTCTGTTATCCTATATACAAAAACAAAGAAAATTCATGTAATAGAGCGAACAATAAACATGTAAAAATTGACAATATTTTATTTGTTTTATTTATTGACGTCAATATCAATTAATTGATAGGTAACATATTGGTTAACACGTTCCAATATTAATTTAGTTTACCAAAACCAATTAATTGATTGCAATGTTTGGTTAATAAAATTATATATTTTAATATATAATATATATATATATATATATAAATTTATTAATTAATTAATAATAGATAATATAATAATAATTATTAATTAATATATTAATATTAAACTTTAATTTTATTTGGTATGCACATAAATATCTTATGTAGTAAAATTTTGGAAGCGCGTGAGGTTAACTTTTCATAATTCATTTGTTTTACGGTCTGAATATATTATAGGAGCTTAATTATATATAGCTGAACCCAGTTTCAAAATATTTAAATATCTCAAATCTTCAGTTTTCTTTTTTTTATAGTTGCTTTAAGTTGAAATTTTAATAAATCTAGAATCTATGATATTTCTATGGATATTTCTGATTATTTCTCCAAAATGTTTTACAAAAATGATAATTTTTAATTTTAAAGTTTGAAAATTATATTTAAGTACTTATTACCGCATATTGATTAATTAAATTAAAAATTGAAAATTTTAATGAAATTTAAAATGTAATATGTGTCTTAACATTGAATATTCCATTTTCTTCTTCATGTTTAATAAAATTAATTTCAATATTTTATAACTTCAATTTTAACAAATTTGTTTTTAAATATTTTACTTAAGAGTAAGGTAATTATAACTCAGGAAATATTGAACTTGGAAATTAAAAAAATTGTATTCGGTGTTCACACCATCATGTACTTTATATACGTTATAAAATTTTGGAAATCTTACGTTAATATTTAAATTTAAATGAATATTAAGTTTAATAAATATGTGAACATTTTAATCAAGAATTTAAAATCGGTTAATTGTGGACACCTAGTATTCATAATTCGACCGAACGGATCTCGAAATTTTCAATATAATAATTATAAAAAAAATGTTTTCATTTAAATTTTTTATAATTCGATTCTTTGTAAAAAAAACATTTTTCTCTTCGATTAATAATTGAATTGTTTATTACAACAATTATTATTAACAAATTGATTATTATAATAATCTTCTAAAAACATTATTTTCATACCTACTATTAATAAACAACTTATTATCATATATTTTTTTAATTATTATTTTTTTCTATTACCACATTATGTTTATTTCTTTTGGTTATTGCTTTCTTGCGTTGGATTTTATCATAACTATTTCCAATCTTCTTTAAATTTCGTTTGATATTTCTCATAGCTTTCTTTGTTTGAATTGATATTTTCTTATATTTTTTTTTCGACCAATCTTTTCCATTAACATATTTACGTTTAATTTTTCCCTTTGATTTGTTTAATATTCCATTTTTCTCAAAGGTTGATGGTGTGACTTTGGATGTTGGATTTGTCGTAGACACCTGTGTAGGTACTTCATTTATACCGTTTATCTTAAAAAAATAAATGCACAAATGTATATTTTATGTTCAATATTATCACTAGGTATATACATTTCAAAATAATAATGATGATAATTTTGGCAACCCACATTTACTTATATTGTGCTGTTTAGGTTTCAGAATATGTACGCCATAGTCATTAATTTATGATAATAATAATAAAAAATTAAAAATTAAAAATTACAATAAAAATATCTAATAAGTAAATTTGCATTGAAATGTTATGAAAAATTTAGTAGTAAGTATGAAACCGATTTGAAATCGTCTTTGAATTTACGTATTATTACAATAATAACTACGATAATAAAAAAAAAATATATTATAATATTCGAATAACGTGTAGCGTACAAACATATAGAGACATATCGTAAATGTAAATTTTTACTGATAAATAATAATTCGGTTTAAATTTAAAAATATCTTACTTCTTTTAATTGAATTAGAATTAATCCTAAAAAAATCCTCGTGACAATCATTTGTAATATTTACTCAGATGTCTTAACAACTACCACCTAGGTATATATTAAATTTAGAAATAGGTAATTAGTTGTACTCATAAGTAACACTTGGGATACTAAAAATTAAACATACAATTAGGTACCTACGTCAACAAATTTTAGAACAAAATATTAAAGAAATCTATTTATATCTATATAATTTGTTTATGTTTGTTAAATAACAATGTAGGAGATATACATATTGTACATACAAGTACACATTGTTTTTAACATTACGTTTTAACGTGAATATCATTAGCATTGTTTTTTTTTTTTTTTTTAACAAAAGAATACATTCATAAATATAATTTTAACCACGGTCAATTATACATGCACTCTACTAATATATATAAAAACTAATATTTATTTAGGTTTTATCAATTTCCAAAATTTCCAAGTGATATATTATTGTGTTTAATTTAATATCGATATATTTATACACCAGCGATTCTAAATCTGCAGTATACGAGTTATTAATGATACACTATGTTGGGATAAAAATGTGATAAGTAAAATATTTTTACTTGCATTTGAAAAAGATAAATATAATAAATTAAATTCAATATAATATTATAATAATTCAATATATTTAAGAAAGATTATTCTAATTTATTTATTTTTTTAATAAATCCATTAATTTGAACATTTCCAGAATCTCAACTGTAAAAAAGAATGTATGTCGAATAAAATTATTCGTAGTATTAAAATTTAAAAATGGTATTCGTTAAATTATAATTCAGGATGAATTTTGGATAAAAAATAAAAACGAATATTTGCCACTGTCTAGTAAAGTATTATTAATTTATTTTTTCATACACGCTACAACGACTAATTTATATTTATAAAATTTGTTTCGTTACGTTTTCAACGTTCTTAGTAAAAAAAAAAAAAAAGAAAGAAAAAAAAACAAATGTCAAGAATAAAACAGAATGTCGGCCCAATTTTTCGTTTAATATTAAGTGCCTCTTAAGTCTGAACGAGATATTATTTCGTTACTGATGTCGAACCTACAGTTGCATGATTTTCATTGAAAACTTGTTATTTATATTATAATTTATTTATTAATACTTAAATATAATTTTTTACTATAATCTTGTTATGAATAATTTATCAATAGCGTAAAAAAATAATCTAATATGTACACAGAAACATAATTACATATTACATTATCACATAATGTCATAATTAATACGATATATTGTATATTAGCATAATATAGTATAATATTATGTTATTCAAATAATTTATTTTATAAGGAGACTACATACTGTTGAGGATATCATATTATAGTAATAACTAATAGCTAAAACAATACACAAATCATCAATAAAAAAATATACCTAATTTTATTTTTTATAAATTATACGTTATAAATGTTACCATCTTCAGTACCCTGCAGGTACTAAAGGTGTAAAAAAGGAGATTATACCACCACCAGTGGCCGACTGTCCCTTCCTTCCATACGTCAACTTGGTCAATCAACTTCGTGCCGTTGAAGTCGTAACACGACATGACCTAGTAACGCACCGGAATTTTTTATCGCCACGTTAGTAGGTATTATACTGCAGCATGCAGACGACTATTATACCGCGTTTATATGCAACTTGCAAGATCATCGTACAATCTTTATATGAATTTTTTTTTTATTATCGTTATCATTATAAATATTGTAAAACCAATGCTTAAAACAGTAATTATTTGTTATTTTTTTTAATAATAATAATTTTTATAATAGGTAGTAAAAATTCAAAGGATGGAACAATAATATTATTTCGTTTAATGAGTCATCATGCATTTAATTCTTTATTTTTAGATAATAATTTTATTTTGAATAAATTTATCATAAACGTTAAGGAAATATAATATTATATACAATATATGCATATATTTGAAGTACCTACTACGCGTGAGATGTTGAGAATGCATAACCATACCGTGGACAAAAAGAAAGAAAGAAGTATAAATAAATATTTGTATTACGAACGAAACGTTAAATCGTTTTAATTTCTTAAAAACCATGGTTATGGGTATCCTTAAAATACGATGTCATTTTTTTATCTACCTACCATCCATTGAAATCCTTATAATGATCTATAAAAAGGCTCTCAGTGATCGTTATAATGGGTTACGTTAGGTCTTTTTATTTTTATTTCTATATGATGAAGACTCGATTTCTTATAAATATATAATATTATATTATATTTTGACTAAATTAAAATTATGTTATTTATTATGTAAATTATCGGTAACAACTCTTTTATTAAACTTGTAACATAGTTAAAAATCGTCTAAAAATACTAATTACATTTCTTGAACATTGTGCATTAATTAAATAATTTATTATCGTATTTTGTTAATAATTAATCTTTTTGGATATTCTCATATTACTCGTATCTTTATTTCTTTTATCAAACGATTTCTTTCGTTGGATGTTGTCGTAACCATTTGCCATCTCATTTATATTTCGTTTCATACTTTTCAAAACTTGTTTTGCTCTAATTGATAATTTTTTAATTTTATTTTGTGACCAAACTATTCCTTTTGAATGTTTACGATGAATATTTTCATTTTGTCTTTTTAATATTCGGTTTTTTCCAGAGGTTGACGATGTAACTGCGGATGTTGGAATAGTATTAGATACTTTTCTAGTGATACCGTCTATCTTCAAAAAATAAAAAATAAATAAAAATGAAATTTAAATATGAATATGTAGAAAATTTTATATTAATTGTTAATATTAAATCTATAACCTAGATCCTAGAACTTAGCCATATCAAAATTAATTTCAGTCCGCTCCCAAATTATCTAACAAAATTAATCAAAAATTATCTACAATAAATTATTAATACCAAATCTAATAATTTTAATAAAGAATGACTATGACTCAACATAAAGATTTTGTTACGTTTATGATTATTTACGTCTTGTTTCAGAATAAGTACGCAAATAGTCAATACTCGTAAATAATAATAATAATAATAAAAAAAAAAAAGAATAATATTTTAAAATAAGTTGAAGAAATTTATTGAAATATTTTTAAATTTAATAAATTATGATATAACATCATTCGGCGTGTATCGATAATCGTCTACTGACTGTAAAACCGAATAATGATACCGATAACACAATACGTCAATAAATAATAAAAAAATAATATTCGATTCATGAGTTGTGTACCTATACAAAATAATACTGAAAGGTATGAAATGTTTCTACCAATAGTGTACAGAAAAATATAGTTTATATTTAAAAATAACTTACTTCTTTTAAATTAATTACAATCAATCCGAAAAAAATCCACGTCACAATCATTTTCGATTTATTCTGATTACATAATAAGACATAACTATATTGAATTTAGAACTAATTGTTTTTACTCGCAAGTTGTAACATTTGGGATACTAAAAATAAAACTTTTAAATACACCGCCCTTAACAAAATTTGAATACAATTAAAAGAAAAATTTATTTTTAGACATAATTTGTTTATGATTGTTAAATAACAATGCGTACATATGTTTTTAACAATATTTTGTTATGACGCAGAATATTATCATTTGCATTCTCTCAACAAAAAAATAATTTATAAAAATTAATTTAAACATATTCTTCGCTTATATAAATAGTATCATATGTTATTTAGGTTTTTTTTTCGTACATGCCATCAGTATTACCTCGTAACCATTGATATTATAGATTTTGAGTACACGTGAATATTTTTAAGTTCAATCCAATTCAATCTTTAGTATAATATTATTAGGTATACAATTTTCAGATTTTGCTTAGAAAATATATAATATAAAAATAAAAATATTACACAATAATATTTAAAAATTTTAAATAACAAATATATTATTTCAAAGACATTTTAATTTAAAAATAGACTTGTTGAAAATCTTCGACTACTATTTATGACTTCTAAGGAACTATTAAAAATGGTAAATATTTACTCTTCTTTTTTCAATAAAATTTATTTTTGAAAAATATTAAATTGCATTTTTTAATTTTATTACATTTAAATAATAGTATTTTATTTAGTATTTGAACGTTATAAATTAAAATTGTTATATTCTTATTTCTAAATCAAAATTGATCACATTATAATAGATTATTATATATACTCGTATATAACACACGGGAAGCTGCAAGGGAAAAACGATAATATCCAATAATTCGTAAATATATTGATTATATTATATTTAATTAGTTAAAAATAATGATTATTTAATGATTTTTATTTTTTATCACTATGCAGATTTTTCAACCATTTCGTAAATTCCTATTAATTAGTTTTAATTTTACAACACATTATAAAATTGTTATAAAATACAATGAATGATTGAAATTACTTAAAAAAATAAAATAATAATAATAGACTCATTGTTCCGATAAAAAGTATATAAAAATACTTACTTTAACAGAATATGGATTAATAATAACAAAATTTGTGTTGTATTTATTTAAATAATATTTTAATAACAATATTACATACAAGCGTTGGTAAATTAATAGATTCCTTTGTTGATTTATTATTTTATTTTCCGTGTGTATATTTTTATTGCATATAATTATGATGTTGTTATTCACCACAGCCACCATAACTACAATAGTTTTCAGCAAAAGTACTCGACGTTAGCGCGACTAATGGATGTTTTTACGCAGGGCTACTAAAAATGTGCTAAACAAAGCGCCACAAATTTAAATTAATTTCTCATTTGTATAATATAATTAATTAAATTCTGTAATTTAAGTGCAATATTTCCTAACCATGAAGAATTCTGTTAATTTAGTACAATGACGATATTGTGGTGTTCGACCACCTGTTGTATACCGAATCTCAACCTGTCAATGTGGAGAACCACTGTTTTTCTGAAATATCGTCACTAGTTACGCCACTGTCGAAGGCCACTTTTGCTAAAAACTACTATAATTAATATTTTATTAAAAACAATATTATAAATAATACACAGTTCATAATAATATGAATTTTTCATGTAAAAGACTATAAATATAAATACTTAAAAATCTTGTTATTTTCTAAAATTCGAAAACTATAATATATGCAAACACATAATCGTTCAACAACTACAACAACAACAAGTTGAAGGGTTAAAATTGGTAACTAATATAAAAGACGACCAGAGACGATCCAGCTTGTTGAGAAGTCGATCTATGAGTTTTACTCACTGAGTAGACCTTTAAATCTTTAAATTAATTATTTAATATTTAAACTGTGTTACCTATATGGTGTATTATTAAACAAAGTTAAATATTACAATATTAATCGAGTAAAGACTTTTCATTCTCGACACCAAGATTAGTCGTATGTGATTGATACGCAACAGTTTAATCGATACTCTGTCGGGACATCACGCAAGAATTGAAAAATGTATATTTTCATGTTATTCATGTAATGGCGTTTCACCCTTGGCTACTACCCGGCCAGTGTGTAGTGAACAGAACATCACCAGCCTTGTTAAAAAAAGTATTCTGAATACAAGAAAAATATTCAGTTACGCAAATAAAGTATAATTAATTCTTTTTTTAATACATAGGTATATTTTTTTTTCAATATTTAAAGGATATAAGTAATCATTTTTTACATAGGTATATAATATTAAAAATTACAATATCATTTGGATATTATAATTAATTATAATGTATACAATAAAATTTATATTTATTTTAATGAAAAGTAAAACGTGCAAACAATAATGAAAAAAAAAATATTATTATTATAAATAATTATAACACACTAATGATAATTTTTACGTGAAAATTGAAATATGCAAATTTTAAAAAACAAATATATTTTAAAACTATTATTATCAACACGATTGCACAAGTATTAAACAAAATAAGTGGGTAATTATTATATTGACCATTTACTTCATTTTTTTCTCACGTTGTACTTATTACCTTTTCCTTTTCATTTCTCTTTTTACTTTTAATTCGAAATTTCTTTTTCTTATTTCCATCTTTAGATTGACTTTGTGGTTTTATCCTCTTTGAACCTAAGTTCTTCAATTTGTGTATTGTACCTTGTGCAGCATTTGTGTACACCTTTTTTAAATTGTTTCCAAGTTTTTTTGTAGCTATTACACCTTTATTTAATTGATCTTTCAACTTTTTTTTAACAGACCAATTTACCTAATAATTTACCAATAATTTAATTAATTAATTAATTAAATAGGTAGTTAAATAAATAATAATACGTTAAATTTTGTTTAAAATTTCTTTATTATAGTAATATTAATTATTTTATCCGCATCTTAATTTCAAAAAAAAAAAAAATGTAATAGTTATGTATTATAATATATTTATATAATTATAAAAACTAACATATTATTATATTATGATATTTGATTCTTAACCAAAATATATAATATGTATCTATTTGTATATTTCTTTTAATATATGAATATACTTTGTGTGGTACAAAAAAGAGTTCGATTATAATAAATAGGGTAAATCCGGTAGAGAGAATTTCATCTAGCTGACACTTAACTTAAATTATTCTCCAATATACCTATATGTCTTCAACAAAATTACTAGAAATAATCATAATGCGGAAAAATTAGAGGAAACTAAATTTTTGACAAATATATTTTATTCGTTTGATAATGTGATGATAAAAAGTAATAATAAAAAAAAAAATACCACACAAATACGAATATGAACATATTTCACATTACACACGAGGTAAAACGAAGAAAAATATTAGTATAATATTATGATATACCTGATATAATATGGTTTAAATTCTGAAATTTAAATTTTACAAATCTGTTCTTAGCGAGTATAATTATATTAAATAGTACCATTATAATATTATTGTAGGGGAATGTGGGGCAAAGCGGACACCTTTATTTTTAATTAATCATATCATTATTAATTTTCATATTTTAAGAACTAAATTATATACCAAAAAATCACAAATTTTGTATAGTTTTAATTGGTAAAATTATGTTTCTTAAGTATGATACAATAATTAATAATTAATTTTTTTTTTAAAGTTGGGAAATTTTTCATTTAGCCTCATAGTCGGGGCAAAGTGAAATTAAAATAATAACAGTATAATTTTTAAAAAGAAGATAACTTTTATTTTCCTATTTACTTAAAATAAATATACAAATATCTTTTTATGATAAACATATTATATTATATTATATTCAAACAATTTTTTTATTCAAAATAAAAATTAAATTCAACAAAAATAAAAATAAATATAACTAATCAGTCAATATGACAATATCTTTTGACTAGATACAATTTAGTAAAAAAAAAAATATTTATTATATAATAAGGGTAGGTTATAAATTCATACATTAATTGTCATAAATTATATATGAAATTTTAATATGTAATTTTAGTTATAATATGTTTTCATTATGGGGCAAAGTAAATTTTTAATATCCACTTTGCCCCAACATATATGATTCTGATTTCACTTATATTACAAAAAGATACTTGAAAAATAATAAAAAGTAAAGTAATTTTCTTAAAATTAATATCCTTACGTTTAATTTTATAATAAAATTGTTTTTGTCGTCCTCGTTCTTCAAGTAATTATTTGAAATTTTGATAACAAAAATATTTACAATTTTAGAGGTAAAATCATATAACTGATATTAACTCAAAAGATAACATTTTAAATGGGACATAACGTTTTTTTCCAAAGAGAATATATGTTAATAAATATAATAATTGAGGTTTAAGACATTGATAATTATTTAATATTATTTAAAACACATTTTTCACTTTGCCCCGCCTGTCCACTTTGCCCCACATTCCCCTACATAATAATACTATTTTAGATACTTATGTGTATAATATCATATAAATCCTTTCGCCGAGAATATTTTAATTATCGAATTCATTGATTAATCAATGCTTTGAAATCTCAATATTCTTATTCTCTATTATACAAGACATTATAATAATATGCAATATTACAACAAGACATACAGACGTAATTATACCGATTGAATCACATTACAATGTTTTTCAATATTATAATTATAAACAATAAATTAATAAACAATATACACTTACGTCAATTAAACTGATTAAAATCAATAATAAAAAAAACCAGGCTACGTTCATTTTTTTAATGATAGGTTATATCGGACCGTGAACACATTCACGCGAAACAGTGTCGCATTTCATTTTAAAATGTCTAATTTTTTACTAAAATAACTATACAACAACTACGACGTATTCGAGTGAAAACATTAAATAATAATGAGTATTGAATTATACCGACTAATGTATTAAATTTAGAGACAATTAATTGAAATATTATGCCATACGATTATATTTTTTTTATTTTATTTTTTTTTTTTATTTGCTTTTTGTTTTTGTTGTTTATTAATATTGTGTAAATTAATCGTAAATTATCTTCCACGTCAATGTATATATAACATAACGCGAGAACAACCTCTCGTATTTACATTTTTTTCCCCCATAATATTTTAATATTACTCGTACGTATTTCGAATACGATATAATGGTATTTTATATCGTTCTGTATATACAAAATTTAACATTAATTAAAATATTATTCGTATAAAAATGTAAAAACGGAATTGGAATTAATAATGTCGTCACGTTTGTATAACAATTTCGTTCGTTGATTATTCGATACGTTTTGTCTATAACACGGTGTGAAATGCAATCACACGATATATTAAGAGTGAATATAATTTTTATATTATATTTACAATAATTATTACACAAATATTACAAGAGTGTCGTATGGTAAAGAAGGTAAACGTACGAGATAAAAACATTTGACTATTAACCGTTTATACCATTTTATGCATATAAATTAAAAAATATATCTTTATTATATAAGAGATAAACCTGTATTATCTTTATTACACCAAAGACAATGAAATTCGATATACAATTAAGTATCTAAACCTAATATTTTTACTATTTTATTATTTGTGAAAAAAAAAAAGGTATTTGACAAGAAATTGGTAAGGGGTTCACGATTTCGAGCATTAATCATTTGTGATTAAAAAAAAAAAAATAAGAATCAATCGAGTATTGTACTAGTCATATTACTACCTGTATGTTAAAGTAATAGACCATTTTGATAATATATACCTGATGTGCCATTATGTATTTATGTTTAACCCTTTCAATAACTATTGAACTATTGCATATTTAAAAAAAAAGTGGATATTTCTAAATAGGTATACTTAATATGAAAACATGATTTTAATTTTAGTAATTTTAATTTTAAGTACACAAAAAAAAAAAAAAAAATGTAATATGTAACTGGTTTATACAATATACTAATATCTATTTAAATAGATTGCAAAAACCAAAAAACGAAAAATATAAATATGTAATAGATCAAAAGTTATTAACAAGGATAAACTTGGTGGGAAACACAATATATATTATATTATTATAATATAAATATATAATGAATACTATATCACCATTCAACGACTATTTAACAAGTAATGATCATAGTTACGGCGTGTCACAATCATTCCGAAACGGATTGATACCTAAATAGTAAAACAACAAAACAGTCCAGGGGTGTTATTTTGGCCGCGAATATTGCAGCAAGTTTTAAATAATCGTATTAATAACGTTCAACAAATAGACTGATTGATTAATTTTCTAAATATTTTGTGATTTATTTTTAATTTATAATATATTATTTTACAATCAAAAAATTTAACTAATATTATTATGAACCACACAATTACCATAACAACCGTTAACCCCGTAACTTAATATTTAACATTGATTTGAGTGCAATTTATCATAGAGTAGAAGATAATTATTTTAATGTATTCATATGAATTCTTAAAGCGAAATTTTAACGTAACGATACTGTAGACATGTTATAATTTTAAATTCATTTCTCTATATTCTAAATTTGTAATACAATTTATTCTTATACATATTATAAGATGTGATAATATTGTAAAAAAAACATATCGAACAGAGTCCGCAATTAAATTAATAATTATAATATAATTGATTTGATTCTTTTTTTATAACCAAATATAGAACCTTCAGCTTTAAAACCCCCCAAATATAAATTTCCAAAATGAAGTTTGAATATTACTTTCCATTGATAATTTACTACATCTGGATACCAACGAATTATAGGATCAATTACAATGGTACAATTTTTTATTTGATAGTGTTTCTATAAAAAAAAAAAAAACAATTTCACAATTAGAAATATATTCTATACATCTAACTTCTAACTATAATAAATCATTGCAAACAACTGAAAAAAATATTGTTTACAAATTTTCATTATTAATTAGTTATTTTAATATGATTACATATTATATTAATAGGTATATTAATTACAATTACCTTCTGACGAATTTGAAATTATGACATAATAAAATTATTAATATAAAAATTGATTAAATAACTAAAATCAAATAATGATTCTACTATAGGTTGATAAGAAATTAAAAACATAATATAGTAATGAATCGATTCATTTCTTTTTCAATAATAATAATCTTTTACAAATAATATTGTATATTCTAGTTCTTTTTTTTTATTATTATTTAATGATTCATCATTAACTTCGTCGGACTTATTATCTAATCTCAAAAAATCTGTTATACGAAGAGTTAACGATAACAAATTATATTATGACAAAAGACGAGAGTTTAATACATGATATTTTGCAAAAAAAAAAAAAAAACAAAACAAAAATTATTAAATAAAACTAACATAATTTTGTTAGTGTGTGCTTGTATAGTAGCCGTATAAATGTATAATTTGTTCATCATCGATAATATAATAAATTGAAAATTGTATAATACGTTTATAATACAACAAAATAATAGTAGTAAAATAATAATAATAATATTTTTTGCACCAAAATATTAATTGTAAATTATTGTAATTCAATTTCGAATTTATAATATAGGAAAGTAATGTTATATTAATGGGTATTGCCTATGTAAAAAATGACGTCATAGCACATATTACCTCACTTCTAAATTTACGTAAATTTTATATTAGGCAACCTGCATGTTCTAAAACCTATTGTTACCCATCACCTGTAAAAGTGCAAAATAAATCTCAAATTAAGTCTCCTAAATATATGACAGAAATTTTCTTAGAACCGTTTTGTCGAATGTAATGAGTTATTGTTCGATTTTGCTCATAATCTAAAATATTAATTGAATATTATATACTTATATTCTATTACCAAATGATCAAAAAACAATAGTTTGCATAAAAATAAATAAATTTAAATAACTTTTAACTAAGTTTTTATTAGTATACATAATATATATGATTATTAATAATTATCAATTAAATTATAAAATAAAAATTTAATTAATTTTCTTACTCCTGTTGGACATGCAATTGGTGGATGCAATGATTCTAGAAAACTGGACCAAACTTGGTTCTTCTCTTTCATTTTAGGACAAAGATCTGTTAATGTCCACGTTTGAAAGTATTCACAATTTATACCTTCCGGGTTGCATCGATAAAAAATGTAGGTAATCTTAAATTATATTAAATTACAATTAAACATCAATAATTATAATTTATGTGCAGTTGTTCAAATACACAAAATAAAATACATATTCTTTATTATAAATATTGTTGTTTAATATCGTAATAATATTGAATGAAATGTCATAAACTATAATCCAATGAAATAGTTTTCAATATAATACGACAAATATTTTAATAATATAACTTACTTTGTCAAACGTTTCTTCAAAATAGAATGAAAAGTTTCCATTTATATAATGTTGATTTTTGTAGTAATCGATTGTAAGATTTGCAGTAATGTTTGGATAAACGTTAATTTTATTTATACGCACTGTATACGTCAATAATGAATTGAACTAAAATTACAAACATATAAACAACGTAATAATTAATATTGTCTACATGTGTTTTTTAATATAAATTTAAACCTAATACATATTTTTTAAATTTAATTTTTGAAATAAATAATATATTTACTCGGATTACAGTACTGACATATAGTTAGGTATTATTGTTATATTTTTTTCTTTTAAAATACTAAATAATTTTCATAATATTATGTTTCATATAAATTATGGTTTTGAGATGTATAATTATTAAGCTAGTTTTTCTCAAAAATTTTAAATTAAAATTAATAAATTAATAATGCATTTCTAACATATTATGACTAAAAAAAAAAACTTAACAATTAATTATTTTTTATCAAAAAAAGGTTTCATACTGAATTGTTATGTAAATGTAGTTTATTTATTAAAAAATAATATTATATGTTATTTATGATGTGAATTATAAATTTAATAAAATATATTTTCTTAAACGTTTTGATATTATTAATATTACGATATTGAATACTAACTGCTGTTGTATTTTTCACTAATACATCAAGAACGTAAATTAAACTCAACATTAGAATTATCATTTTTTTCTTCCCTGTCATGTTGTTGGTTATAAATGAAAATGATATATTCTTCAGATTTGAGGTGTACATAAACAAAATAAAATTCATAAATTATAAATTTTTATTCCATTAAACTATGCTATTAAACACAACTTGTACTTATATCGTTTTAAAACATATTACAATAATTCCATCATATTATCATAGGATTTATTTTCTAGTCGAAAGTATTACATCGGTAGTTACAATATTTAATGATATTTTTATGACCATCAAACTTCCGTAATAATAACATTATTTACTATATAAATAATTTCACAATATTGTCTGTTTTATTATACTTTGTTTGATATGATTATTATTAACATAAAAGAATATTGATTGATGTCACTATAATATATACTTATATTTAATTATAGTAGATATCAACTATAAAAATTTATTATGTTACAATATATATATAAAAAAAAAAAAAAAAAAAAAAAAAAATAGTAATTTCGTCATAACAATAGTTTATATATTGGAGGACGAATGATTAATTCAAAATTACATTTACTATTATTATTATGAAAATATCAACATGTGTTGATTGTATGATTTGTCCCTTTGCAGGCCTACTAATTACTCCCTGTTGAGGGGACACTCAACAATGACCTAATAGCCGGGCCAATTCAGTTGGCTTAACAAATAGGTTTTTTTAAAAAAAAAAAAAAATATATGACCTTAATAAAAACAATAAATTATTTTTGATTTACAATATAATATATTGTTGTGGTTGCGGTTGTTGCCGAGGTGGATAGCAATAATTTCCGATTTGATAAATTTGTAAAAATTAAAAAAAAAAAAGATCTGATACTCCTGCCGCAGGGATATAGGTGTGAATATCATAGTATTTGATTATAATTATTATAATTTAAATGCAATGTTAAACCATTGCATTCGAAAAAACGATTCTGAGCGAAGTTCAGTCATATAATGTAGGTATTGATTAATATATTACCGTTTTTTTTGTAATTTTTTTCGTTTTTTCTAACGTACAGGATCAATTTTGAAAAATTCGAAAAATGACCTAAATAAAGTACCAAGAACATCCACTTTCCTACCGGAAACATATGCTATTTGTGAAAATCGGACCTTTATTTCGGGTAGTACAAGTGTCTTCAGTCATAAAAACAAAAAAATATAAATATTAATTTTAAACAGCTATAAAAAAAAATGTTACCATTTTTTTTTTTAATTTTTGAATATAATGATTCAGACATAGAAAAAAAAAAAAAACAAAAAAAAAAAACGCAAAAAAAAAAACGGCGGCGGTCACCCATCCGCTGTCGATACCTGGCGACGAAGCTCAACACCGAGATAACGTTCGAGAATATTTCGCCGATTACACCACACGCGTCTCCCATAGAGCCACGTTTTTGTGAATGCCAATTTTTCGTCATTTTTTTCATAATATTTTAGTTTAAACTAAAAATATCAACTTTAAACAGCTATAAAAAGAAATTGAGACAATGGATTTTTTTAATATTTTGAATTAATGTTAATTAATATATAAATATACTTCTACTAAGTTACTTAGTTACTAGTTCTTACTAAGTTATGTTTAGATTTTATTTCCAAAAATTCAATCGTTGATCGTGGGTTATCTTGTAATAATATAATAATGACCAGAATGGAGACAACAACACATAATAATATGTGTTGTTTTCAGTATAGTGTATAAATAATTTATATTTATAACTCTTATTGTTGTAATTTACTAGTATTTATAATTTATGTTGTATTATCATTTTCAATAAGTATATTTACTTTGTTGTTGTACATGATTTTATTATGTCAGATTATCAGCACTTTAACGCTCAAACGTGTTTGTGACTTTGCGAGTTTCGTGTGCTGTACTGCAGTAGTGTAACGTGTAAGTGATGAGTGTAATCGTTATTTGTACATCTGTAGATTGTAGAGTGTATCGCGTAAACGTGTGATTCCTGATTTCAATTTTTATATATTAATACTTATTTTACAAATTTACAATTTAAAAAAGTGATAATTGACTGGATAGGTATGGGTAGAACAAGTACTAATCCTGTACAACGGATGTACTTTGTGTACAATTTAGACAAAAACGAAAGCACATGCAAAATAATTAATTGTCCCAATCCTATACGTAGTGGACGTCATGACGGGAATTTATAGACACACGTTATTTATATTTTACACAAATAAATAATATGTGAATGTAATATTTAATTGAAACAAATCTAAAAATTAATATATTAATTATACATTAAACAGTGAACCAAAAAAATAAATAACGAAATATTAATAACGTTAATCATTAACTTTGAATAACGTTTAAATTCTATATAACGTTTTAACGTAAAAATTAAATAACGTTTAAATTCTATTAACGTTTTAACGTAAAAATTAAATAACGTTTAAATTCTATTAACGTTTTAACGTAAAAATTAAATAACGTTTAAATTCTATTAACGTTTTACGTAAAAATTTAATAACGTTTAAATTTTATATAACGTTAAACGCAAATTTTTTTCCTGATTTAAGCCCTGCTTATAATATTATGAATAAATAATATTTATTTTTAATTGAAATAAAATTTCCATATAATTTTAGATACAGAAATATAAAATAATGTTTCATTTTTTATTTAATATAATAACAGTTCTTGACCGAAAATAATGATTCAATTAATACGGATACATAGGTATAAGTATAGAATTACATCTAGAATTGGTTGAATTGGTATTTTATTTATTTCGGTTTTTGGTATCTCATAATTATTACACTTATACGAAAGGAATAACTTTTATAGGTCTTCAGTTGAAATTTGAGTAAAATCCATATTAAAGTACCTATCTATATGGATTATTTTTCTTATATTTTACAATGATGTTAAATGAAATTTGCTAATTTATTGATTGGACGTTAAATGCATATTACTTATCTGTTCCATATTATTATATGAATATAATATTATTCCATTTACGTTTTATTTTTATTATTATTATTTATTGATATGAATCCGCGTGTCGAAAAAAGGTGTTCTCCTCATGGTTTAAACGATTTAATAATTATACGCGGTTAAAAGGCTATATTATATTTTTTGCGTAAAATATACAAACAATGTATTATTTGCAAAACAACGTTATTAACGTCATACTAGCTCGCGTCCGTTGTTTGTATTCGACTGTTTGCAGATAATGATGACTGTTTTATAACGTATTATTTACATCAAATAAAAAATAATAATTATCAAATAACAGAATAGTTTTTTTTGTTATCATCGAGTTAACATCATTCGAGGATAATTATCACGTAGGTATATAATACGTCGACCGTTTATTTTAATTATTATTATATTGCATACGTCAACATGGAAATAAAGGTTAAAAAAATAATCTCATATACGAATTTTTTTTTAAAAAAAAAAAAAACTGTTTAAGAATAAAAATAATAACTGATACTGCTGTGGAAAGGATACAGGTCTGAGGAGGGCAGTGTGAAATTTTAATTAAAATTTGAATGCAATGATAAATTATTATATTCAGAAATACGATTTTAAGCGAAGTTCATCAGATAATATTTGTACTTACTACTTATTCAAATTTTTGCATTTATCAAACACAACGTTCAATACAAATGACCATTAAACACTTAAATGAGTCACCTAAATACATAAAACTAACAGTACATCGGTGAGAATCGTTTTTCGAATCTAATGATTTTTCACAGATGTATCAGCTCTTCTATTTATTCTTTAAACAGCTACAAAAAAAAAAAAAAAAATAATTGTAAAATGTAATATTCACAATTCTTTGAAACTGAGTTAAGTAACATATATTCGGGCTTCAATAACACTTTAAATTTTTTTTTTTAAAAAAATTGTCAATTTTATAATTTAACATTGTTGTTAAATATTGAAATGTAATAAGAAAAATATTTTAAATATCGATTTTACTCAAATTTAAATACCTATAAAAAAAAAAATTGATCCTTAAGATTTTAATTTAAGAACTACATTAACCAATATGTAAATATGCTTCAATATAATTTTTAAATTTTTTCCAATTTTTATGTCCATTTAATTTAACAATCTAACATTATTGTATAATATATTCAAAAATAATAATAAGAATCCGCAAATAAATAAAATAAATACCGGTTTTACTAAAATTTCAAAATAAAACACATATATAAAAAAAAAAATTGAGACTTGAGATTTTTCTAATGTTTTGGAAATATGTTATGAAATTATGTTTATGGTATAGATATATAAAATAAAATTTTAAAAATTTTTAAAAATTTTTTTTTAATAATTCAGTTTCCAATAAATTGCATATTAAATATTTTTAACTATGTAGGTACAGTACATCATTTAACGGGATTAATTTCAAGAAATCGGTATTTTTTTCATGTCCATACCGGGATTTACAAAATATCAGGACTGTGTATTGAAAACCGGGTAGTAGGCAGTGCTTGGCGTAAACGGGACTATTTTACAACGATAGTTTTCACTCGATTATCGATATAAGATTGTTGGTAAAAAAGTCATAATCGATATTATATTTTTTATACAACGTAAGCGCCATCTATTAAATGAATTTGAGTGTAAACGCTACAAAAATAAAATAAAACATTACGCGTACGTTACGTTACCCTACGTATAAAAAATATAATATTATCTGGAAAGTTTGTCGTCTCTCGGCTACGAATTATTTTCAAAATTACTTTCACCTTATACCATCCTGTTAGTTATTACCTAAGTTTGTGGTATTTTCGTATAAAGTCTGAATGTATAATGTATAATGAATGTATATAATCACCAAACGATAAGTACTGAAGTCAGTATCTTTCAAAGCCCTAATGGTACTTTTTATTTTTGATGTTTCAATAATTCTTCAGACGATGAAAACGATGTGGTTAGGTGTGGCTAACTACTTAAAAAAAAAAAAAAAAAAAAAATACCGAAATCTTAAAATACGTTAATTTTGGGTTTTCAATCATTTTTATTTTGCGTTTACGCTCGGATCATAATAATTGTACCAGCTATAATTGCAGAGCGGCCAACGGAGACGATATTAATTCGTTAAAATTCGTTGAATACGCGTGATTTTTTTCCTATCAATATTGGACGTCGACTGTCTTCGCGAAGATAACAAATAATACCTCTGTTGTACGAAACGGTTAGGTTAACTGTGTTACTGCGATAATGGTTTGTTGGTTTATACCGAGCCGGTGGATATTAATGCGGTCGTCGTCCATCGCGTATGCGTTGGTATGCGGTTTATCTCGGAGCAAACTATATTATATTATTATACTTTATACGTAATACGGTCGAGCTAATTTCCATTAAGTAGCTTACTAGCTAGTAGCTTTGTTTGTCCGCACGAGACAATAATAATTTTTTTTTTCTCGAATCGTATATATACAGGGTGTCCCAGATCTATTTACTCATTGTAATATCTCCGTGAAAAATTAAGATTTTTAAATGGTGTTTTTTTTAAAAAAAATTATTATCTACTTAACTATAGGTATTTTTTTTTAATTTAAACATCTAGTGAGAAAATAAAAATTTTAACTTTTATATTTTAAGTTCAGTGAAATTTGAAAATAGCCGGTTTATAGAACACAATATTGAATGATAATTTTAATGTTTCGACCTCTCCATTTAACGAAGATGCCAATTTTTAGGAAATTATTTAATTTATTAATTTTAAATTTAAATTTTAAATTTTATATTAAATTATTTAAATAATCTATATTATTATCTAATATATCTTTAAAATTAAGATCCATCAAAATTATTAAACAATTTTACTCTATAAACTGATTTCATTCAAATTTCATTCAACTTGAAAAATAAAAACTTATTATTTTAATTTTTAATTTTTTATGAAATTATTAAATTTTTTAAAATAATATAGGTAATAATATTATAGTCCATTACCTCCTAAGTCCTAACTCCTAACCAATAATTAAAAGAAAACATTATACAAAAATCATAATTTTTCGCGGAAATATTACAACGAGTAATAATAAGGACACTCTGTATATATATATATATATATATATACCCTGTATATGTAGTATATATTTAACATATACTATATACAGAGTGTCTCGTATAATATTTCTGATGTCAATTTTTATAATTACTGAATCTGTTTTAAACGAAAATTTCATATTGTCAATATATAATATTATTTGGATATAATAATGATAGGACAGTCCTATTAGTACTTCGAGAATTTGAAATGGATTTTGAAATCGAAATATCGAATACTAATGCATTTAAAAATCGTAATTTTTCGCGTAGATATTATGTTTATCTAATAATAATAATATGTCGCGATTACCAAAACGCGGACGAAGGAGAGAAAATGGTGAAAAACAATAAGTTAATTATTTAAGATTCGTCAAACTTAAACTTTCAAATTAGAATTTTATTTTTGATTTGATTTGCACAGTATGCGACTGTTAAAACGCATTTATAATATAAAAATGATACGATTTCGTATCTCGTTCAAATGTTCGGCGTTTTCGACGAGTCCGGCGTGTTTGACGAGTTCGGCGTTTTCGACGAATAAAACCTGCCAAGATTACTAAGCTTGTCCTGTATGATTCGTATAAAGTTCATAAACATCTTTATCGAATTATCGAAAATCGATTTTAATTTGTCTAGTTTGGCGTTACAATAATTGAAGCCGCCCGAGTTTGACGACGTTTGGGCGTTATTCACCTGTTTATAACAAAAAAAACGACAACACGATAATATTTTTATCAATGTATATTTTTTTATTGATACTGTGATGGTCGAGCGACGAAAATACGATACTTAAAAAGTAAATAAATAAATAGTAATATATTAATAAAAATTATTTGACTGGAAATTTATAAATCGCACAATATGTCGTGTATTCCGAATTTTTTTTAATTATATCGCGTTCAGCTAAACATTCGTGTTTTAAAACGTTTAAACGTAATATTTATTCTATTTTTATTTTTTTTTATTTTTTATTTTTTTGTTATCGTGAATCGAATTTATAAATGTATACTCGATGGAAATAATCATTTACCTTTACAGCTGATTGTTCCGAATCAATCGAGCCGGCGACAACATTGGATTGACTTTCAGTCGTTGGTTGTGCCGCGGTATCCACATCGCAAGACATAAACTTAATGCAAAAACAATCATAAATATCGCAAAACAAATTATAATTTGCACGGAGAAACCATATAATATAATAATAATATTAATGATAAATTGATGATGATGATGATGATAATAATAATAATAATAATAATAATAATAATAAAAATAATAATTATATTTACATAATATTATTAATATATTATATTAGCGTTTGAAATAACGTGCGAATGATTTTTTTTTTTTTTTTGTTTAATCGTCTTAAAAATCGAAAAAAGAAAAATTAGAATTTATTTGATCAGCTATATATTTATATACGTCGTGACTTACGTGTGTCGTGTTAAAAAAATTACAAAATACAAATTTTTAATACTTAAGTAACATAATATTATTTTTAATATGCTATTACTAGACGCTCTTGATAATGTGTTGACGTACTTTGACCACAGTGAATACCACGATCAGCGTCAACGACGTTTTCGCCATGGACATCATGTTTTCGTCGTTCATTCCAATCGTCCAACACAATTATAACAGAACACATTTTAAACCATGGTCCGCTCTCTTATATGTTATGTCGATAAGCCGATGACAATAATATAATATGCGTTTCGTCACCTCACTAGCATGTGTGACGATGATTAGTCGCGTGCACAAGTGTTCAGTTATAATAATATAAAAAACACGAATTTAGGCAGTTTATCGACAAAAAAAAAAAAAAAAAAAATGAAAAAAATGCGCAATTACAACGGTTTTATCGGATAAAAAAATTAGTAAAATAATTTTAATTTATGCTAGAAAAAAAAAATCGAACACATGTATACCTTTGAATAGTTTAAACGATTATAACTACGCGAGGTATTAACTATACAATCTTAGTGATCGTTGTAAAAATCTCGACGGTTCTTATATTTTATTCTTTATTATGCTTTTTTAGAAATTTGAAAAATGGCTTAAATAAATAGTACCAACTATTACATCCATCACTTTCCTACCGGAATCATATTATATGCTATTCGTAAATCGGAGCATTGTTTCTGATCAAAAAAAACAAAAAAAACGCTTTGTTCGGAATCTAAACTGACAATTAACAAAAATAATATAAAAAAAAAAAAAAAAAAAAAAAAAAAAATTATGTCATCTGCGCGGAGTGCGCGGGTATTGAACCACGCACTACGCAGATTTAATTTATCTATGGAATAAAATCTATTAATTTCTATTTTAACAACCTAAAAATACTTATCATTCAGTAAACCGTTTAATATGTTAATGACAATTTGTATATATATAAAAAAAAAAAAAACTAAAATGATGCTCTGATTTAAATCTCTAGCTAGTGACACTAATCTCCTTTTACTGCAATTAGCTTCGAAGGATTTCGTGTCGGAGAGTTTGTACAGAGAAAACAAATTTTTTTTTACCGACCGCCCATTTGGACGTACAAGTGTATTATACGGTTTTTCTTCTATTTAAATTCGAAATTTGTTTGTTTCCGTAGTGGTGAATATGAAAATAATATTACATTATAGGAACGAAAAATAAGAATAAATAATTATAGCATATACGGCCAAAACATAATATTATTTTAAATAAATCAAATTTCAATTTGTATGTTTGTATGAAAAAAGTTTTAGATTTCAGAATAGTGACTGGCCATATTCTCTCTTTCGTCAATCATAACCTCAGATTCCTTCTTTTTCTTTTCTTACGACAGATTCGATAAAAAAAAAATAACTCAATAGTTATATACACTATCGATATTATAATATTAAAATAGTGACGACACAGAAATTATAAAACCGTGTCGTTAAACGATATTATATATTTTCAAGCCGAACATGAAAAATTTCGATAAAATTATTGTTGAAAATTAAAAATTTAAGTAAATATTTTGTATTTATTAATTTACCCAAAATTTTAAATTTAGGAAAAATTAAAAATCGACTGTAAGTCTGTAATTTATTTTCTTTAAATTGATGGGAATTCAAGCGAAATAAAGGTATATAATGGCTTTAAATATTTTCTATTATCTTCGGTCAAATCCATTATAGATTCGTAAAAACATTTAAGTTTTACTAACCTATTCATGCAGTCAGGCCTGCTTGGTTTCCAAAACTATAGTGGACGACTTTGGTTAAATTTTTATTTTCAATTTTACACGTCTAACGAAAATTTTATAGTGGTCATATTATCTTATAATATATAGCGTTCTTAATCGGTGAAAAAGGTCCAAATGCGTATTTTACATTAAAACTGTGCGACAGCAATAATAATTTTTAACGTAAATATAAGAAAAGATTGTGCGATAATATTATTATATACCTTGGTATATATTTTATGAACAGGAAACTATATTTTTAAATTTTCAACATATATGATCATATACCTACATCATAATATGATGATAATGTATTAGGTAGGCAGGTATATTAATTTATTTTGCAATAATTAATACACGCATTGATTAAACTATATTATATTATATTCGTGGGGTACAATATTTTTTTCGACAACGTTTTTACGGGTTGTCAAAAAAGTGAACCGATTTTTTTTATTCCACTCAACGCCGTTCTTAACGGCCAACGAACCGCGCCCATAACAGCAGGTTTCACGACCGTATTGTACACGGTCATCGAATCCGATGTCTTCGTTGTAGCCCATTCCGCGGCCAGGTCGTCTTTCTAAAATAATTTATAGAAAATTTTATATTTATAAAATGAATACAAATTCGTACAATATTATTATTATTATTATTATTATTATTATTATTATTATTATTATTATTATTATTATATATGTACTCATATTAAGTGTTTAGTGTAAATTAATATTTCCTAACATAAAATATTAGTCTTCGGAAGTATTAAAAAAATAAATATTTTTCTCTAATTCTGATAAAATCAAGATGCAATATTGTATAATATAGATTTGAAACCTATAATGGTTAACCGTTTTCTTTTTGATCTTTTTTTTTTTTTTTTTTTTTTTTAAGCGATTTCGAGCGATTTCGAGCGAATTTTAGTTGATATCGTTATCTAATATAAATATATAATTATTACTTATAACTAGAGTCCGGATTTATATGTTTTAGCATATCATTACTGAGTATATGCAGTCATATGGGGGTAAGAAATGTGGACGATTCATTGAACATAGAGTTCACAGAAAAAAGTTTTTTTTGCATATTTGAGAATATTTCATCGATTAGGGAATATTTAGCATATTTAGCATATTTTGGCATATTTTGTAAATTTTGTAAAAAACATACTAATTTATCTTAATTTTAAAATTATTATAATTAATTTTTATATAAAGATATCTGAAAAAAAGTCCTGTATAATAGCAATACTCTGGTAAATCGCTAGTATTTAGTTTACACCATAAAAACATGCAAAAATACATTGACGTCGGCGGCTGTAACTACTAATGATTGCAACGATGCTAACTAGATACTAACTTTAACTCTAAATATACCAAATACAACATTGTTTTAATATAATATATTGTTATTTTATATTGACTGTTACTTCAGTTTTAGATTCTGAGCGAAGCGAAGAATGTATTGGTTTTACAATGATGTGTGATTTTTTTTTGTTTTTTTTTTTTTTTTTTTTTTTTTATTCTGAAGACATTTTTACTACCCGAAATAATGCTCCGATTATCACAAATAGGGTATGTTTCCGGTAGCAAAGTGGATCTAGTTGGTACTTTATTTAGGTCATTTTTTGAATTTCTCAAAATTGACCCTAAGCGGTAGAAAAAACTTGGAAAAAATGACGAAAAAGCGGCATTTTTCACGAAAAATGAAATTTTGACAAATTCAATTTCTATATTTCACGATAACTCAGGCAATTTTTAAGATAGCGACCTGAAAATTTTTTTGGGTGTTCACATAGCTATTATACATATGTGGTAAAATTTTGGAACTTATATGTTAATTTTTCTACAATATATTAGACTTTGAATATTTCGTAAAATTCACGTTTTTACGTATATAATGTTTGATAAAATTGGCAATTTTGGGTATTTTGGTCTGAAAATTTTACTCAAGTATACTTACATATTACTTAACATCATACTGAAATATTATAAAAATCCATTGTCAAAATTTTTTTTTATAGCCGTTTTAAGTTGATATTTTTAGGAAAACGAAAATCTTAGAATCCATACATATAAATAAATATTCTGAAAACACTTTTACTACCCGAAATAACGCTTCGATTTTCACGAATAGCGAGTTTCAGATGTAAAAGTGGATGTAGATGGAACTTTATTTAGGTCATTTTTCGAATTTCTCAAAATTTACTATAAGCGGTAGAAAAAACTTCGACAAAATGACGAAAAAACGGCATTTTTCACGAAAAATGAAATTTTGACGAATTCAATTTCTATATTTCTCGATAACTCGGGCAATTTTTAAGATAGAGACTTGAAAATTTTTTTGGGTGCTCACATAGCTATTATATATATGTGGTAAAATTTTGGAACTTATATGTTAATTTTTCTACAAAATATTGAACATTGAAGATTTCGTAAAATTCTCGTTTTTACGTATATAATGTTTGATAAAATTGTCAATTTTTAGTATTAAGGTCTGAAAATTTTATTGAAGTATACTTACATATTAATTAACATCATACTAAAATATTAGAAAAATCTCTAATCTAAATTTTTTTTTATAGCTGTTTTAAGTTGATATTTTTAGTTCAAACGAAAATTATAATCTGACTGAACTTCGCTCAGAATCGTTTTTTCGAATGCAATGGTTTATCATTGCATTCAAATTATAAATAAAATTAAACGCTATGGTTCGCACACCTGTATCCTGTGCGGCAGGAGTATCAGCTCATCTTTTTAACTCTAAATATACCAAAGGAATATTGTTTTTTTTTTATCTTTTAATAATATATATTGTTATTTTATATTTATACTGTTAATTTATGTTTTAATATATTATATTGATATTTTATCAAAATTTCAATTTAAGCTACAATGATGGTATAATCTCTTGATAATCAACATTATTTTTGCTAACTTTTCTAATTTTTAAGAGAATATTGGAGAATATTTTGTAGGTTTTTTAGAGAATATTGGAGAATATTTTGTAGGTTTTTAGAGAATATTTGCATCATATTTTGGGTGTTTCAAGAGAATATTTATCCGGACTATACTTATAACATTTATAGGTAGGTATATATAATATGTAATATAAATATTTAAGTTATACAATATTTTAATATTTCAAGGAGACAATCATTTAAAAATATAAAAACGAATTGTGACAGAAATTTAAAATTTTTAGATTTTAGAGACAATTTCTAACTTATATATTTTAAATTATAAAATTTTATAAAAAGGTTAGATTAGAAATAAAATGTATATAAACTAAAAATTATCGTGAGTGTTTATAGTGTTTAAATGAAATTATTTAACGAAAATTTCAATAAGTCTCTCAGTCTTATATTTCTCTATTTTTATCATAAAGAAAATTAAATAAAAACTTCATTAAAAATATAGATTTTTGTCAATTGTGTATCTTTTACGTAATTATTTCTTGAATTCAACTCAAATCTAGTCAAAACTAAACTTTCGCGAGTAAAAAATTAAATTATTGATCAAAATATTACCGTTGGAAGTTCGGAGTCATTCAAGACTGCGTAATCACGAATATTTGGTTTAGCTACACGTTTTCCACTCTCGCCTTGTTTGACTACATCTTCATTAGGCTGTTCTTCAACGTTTATTTTCCTGCCGTGAGATGCAGCATTTATGAACTAAATTCATATTTAACAAAATAATATACATATTATAGTTATCAATCGAACGAACAAAATAACAAATACAATGTAAAATATTCGAATAAGACGTTATTTACGTTATTCACTTTTGAAATAATAATAATAATAATTTTATTGTTCAAATTTTTCTTTTCGTCGTATTTAATATTTATTTATTTTATTCATTAAAAAAATCTAAATCTAAGAATAAAATACGTTGAAACAATGCCATATTATATTAATTTTTGGAATTAATACAATACATTTTGTAGGTACGTAATATTTTACATTTTTTTTTTTTTTTTCAGTTGAAAATAATAATACCGTATATTTGAATGGGTACTTAATTATTAGTTGTTTTTTTGTTTTCATTCGAACTTGTATTCTGCTTTCTGCAGAATACAATATAAAAATACATTAAAATATAATATTAGATAAACATTTTTTGCCGAATTAAAAAATCGCACACAACGATCGTCAAAATAAATTTTTGTTAAGGATGAGTTATAAATGCGTATTAAATATGTATACGATAAAAGTGTACATATACAGGGTGATTCTTTCCCCGTGTAGATAATAATAATATTAAAAATAACATATATTAAAACAATATTAAAACGAACGAAACTCACTTGGATCAGAAATATTATCATCACGGTCAATGTCAAAATCCGTTTGGAAATCATTTCGACGCTGAAATATTATGAAATGAAAATTAATATATTATTCTTCGCGACGAAGAAAAAATAATATACCTATTAATCGTCCGCTTTAAAAGACTGATGGACAAAATCGTATATTCGCGTGTCCTACTTACTATAAAATTAATTGGTTTTTGTGGTTTTTTGTGGTTTTTTTTGGTTTTTTATTATTTTTACGTATGTATACGTTCGCACAAGTGTTATGTAGTAATACCATAAATGTATAAATACATATTCTATTCAGAGTATAAGTACCGAGTAATTGGCATTGGTATTGTCAAAAAAATGTAACGATACAAAAAAACATTTTAAACGTACAGAATAAAAAAATATACCCAGTATGTCGTATTATATCTATATAATATAATAATCGTTGTTTAGCGATCTATTACGCGTATCCTTTTTTTTTCAATTTATTTTCTTCCAAAATTTGAATAATAACCCAATTTTACTACCTATATAATAAGATAAAAGAATAGGAATATTATTATATAATAATAAACATAAATTCATATTGCATTTGAAATTATAGTATTTTATCGATATTATAAAGAGTATTTTATTTATTGTTGAAGTATTAATATGTGGATAATATATTTAAATAAATAAAAACCCAAATCCGCAAAAAATTTATACTTTTATTTAAGCAAATAGGTAGGTTGTAGGTAGGTATTTCGATAACAAAGTTACCATTATCATAGCAAAACACAGCTATATAGACTTTGAAGAGTCAAAAATTTTGAAAATTGTATTGAAGCATACTGATAAATTTCGTAACGTATTTCCAAAATATTAGGAAAATCTCAAGGCCCAATTTTTTTTTTTTATAGGTGTTTAAAATTAAAATTTCATTAAAATCAATATTTAAAGTATTTATGTGGATTCTTCTTATTATATTTCAATTTTTTACAATAATGTTAAATAAAATTGACAAAAATAATTTTTAAATTTTTAAAATTTCATTGAAGCTTAAATACATTTTACTTATCTCTGTTTGTCTGTTCCAATTAATTGTGAATTATTACATTTACGATTTTTTTATTTATAGCTGTTTAAAATATAAAAAAAAACAAGGGAAGGTATACTGGTGTAAATAGGATAGTGTTGAATTTTTTTTACAATTTGAATACAATGTTAAATCATTATATTATATTCGAAAAACGATTCTGATACTGTCAGATTTGGGTATTTAGGCGACTCGTTTAGGGATTTTATGATAAATTATTTATATTGAACGTAGAGACTGATAATTGTAAAAATTTTAATCAGTACCTACATTATATTATCTGATGAACTTAGCTCAGAGTCGTTTTTCGAATGTAGTGATTTATCATTGCATTCAAATTGTAATCAAAATTCATTACACACTTCCTTTAAACCTGTATCCCTTTCCTTGCTTTTATTTTATTTATACATAATTCAATATTCTATGATCAATTTATATTTCATGTAAACAGCTACAGCGTTTCATATGTGTTTCAAAACAAACATAATATTATAATCAAGATGTATCTATCTACGTTTATTGTAATTATATTTTAATTCATAAATGATAATGTAACATTTTAATATGATAATCATAATTAATTGAAAGCGAAATCGCCACGAAACGACGAAGACCTAACGTTTTCTAACCGTTTGCTGATACATTATTAATTAGCCATAAATTCATTTTTTCATTTACCTATAAATTCGGCCTACATTATTATTTTTTCTTCAATTAAATTTTATAATTTTAAGAAAAAGCAATGACTACAAATTGGCCATCTTAAAATATGAATAATATGAAAACAAAGATTTTGTTATTATTTTGGTATTAAGTACTCAAAAAACAAAACAAAATTATAATAATGAAAAATATGACTTGTATGCACCTACTACCTACATAAAGAAATAGAAAAAATCATATTTTAAAAATATGTAATAGATCAAAAGTTATTGTCTGTACAGACCTGGTGAGACACCCTGTATACTTACGTGTGTATTTGAATCACGTACTATACGATAATAAATAATTATAACAATAAATCAATCCGCAAGGGACCAAGGGCCATCTCTTCGTTCAAGTTTGTTTATAATAACTTTAATTTAGTAATTATATTTTAGAGTCTACATTATAATATATTTATATAATTAATATTATTATATACGAATCGATTGAAACTGCATATTTAAAATAAGTACCTACCAAGTTTTCTTTTGGGAAAGGGAAAACTGTCGAAAAATAATCAGGAAAACGAAAAAAATGTTTATAAATACTACAATTTTGCGGATGAACTATTGATTTTACTTATTTTTTAGACAACTGAAACGAAATAAAACTTATATTTTATATTACTTTTGCTTTGCTTTGCTTCTGGGACGGCCGATGGCCTATTTGCTATGCCAGGCATCGCGCCTTTGCTAGCGGAAATGAAATATTTTTAGTTATTTTTTAGTTAGGTTTAAATTTGGGACCATTCAAATGGGCTAGGTAGTATTTTGTTGTTAGTTGGGAACTCCGAATCAGAATTTGAATTACGAGATGACAATCTACGGATGTTTGGGATTTCCGAGATTGTGCATCTGTGGAAGAATGACTTGGAAGCTCCGGTCATACACAACCTAATTGTGGTTAGACCGGCAGATTTGATGATAATTTCGTTTTTTATATATAGAGGCCAGCCAGAGGACGATCTGATACTCGTTGTCTGGACTGTCTCTAGTTTTCGCCATAGGCTGGGTCCGATGTATGGAGCCCATGCCGCCCCGGCGTAAGTAATAATTGGTGCAATGTATATTTTGAATATAGAGATCCGGGTTTTAAGAGGGACAGGGCTGTGGTTGTTTAAGACTGGGTATAACATACAGCGGACTTGGGTGGCTTTTCTTGTTATATTTTCCACATGTTTGCCGAACGTTAGCCCGCGGCCAATGGTAACGCCTAAGTATTTTACTGATGTTGACCAAGGGATCGAAATACCATCAATGCTGACCTGTGGGACGTGCGTTGTAGGTTTGCGGCTGAATAACACGGCTACCGTCTTAGCAACATTAATGTTAAGTTTCCACAACTTGAACCACTCCAAGGCAAGAAGGATCTGCCTTTGAAGTTTAATCACCGCGTATCTGGGGTTCTTGTTGGATGAGAAAAACATTGTGTCGTCCGCAAATAACGATATCTTGGTGTCCAAAAGAGTTGGTATATCATTAGTATAAATTAAATATAGTGTTGGAGAAAGTACTGAACCCTGAGGGACACCGGCTAGAATATTACGGGATGTAGAATAATAGTTGTCGATCTTAACTCTGAAAGAGCGGTCCGTAAGGAAGGATTCTATAATTTTCAATATGTTTGGGGGAATGTCCAGTTTTGATATTTTATATAGTAGGCCCTCGTGCCATACACGATCGAATGCTTTTTCAACGTCCAAGAAGACGGATGCAGTATGGTATTTTCTATTTAGGTTATGGCTTAATTGATCTGTGAGGTTTACCAGTTGTTGAGTGGTGGAGTGTTCGCGGCGAAAAGCTGACTGCTCCGGTCTGATTTTGTCTTTTAGGTGGTGGTGAAGGAATGATAGTATTATTTTCTCGTAGATCTTAGACAGAGATGACAGCAGAGCAATAGGTCGATAATTGACAGGAATACTATGATCTTTACCTGGTTTAGGGATGGTGATTATGGTGGCAGATTTCCACGACTTTGGGAAATAACTAAATCTTAAGCATCCGTTGATGATTTTTGTGAAAAAGAGGACCATTTTAGAAGGTAGTAGTTTTAAGGCTGTATTTGATATAAGGTCTTCACCTGGTGCCTTTTTCTTAGGGATCTTTGCAATAATGTGAGCTATGGTCCTTGGAGAGGTAAAGAGGTTTGAACATGATATGGTTGTGTTAATAAGCTCCTGGGCCATAGAATTTACCTCAGGGAAGTCCGGACCAGGGTTTAAGGTAAATTGACCTTCGAGAGTATCAGCGAATAGTTCTGATTTTTCTGGTGCAGAGTATACTAACCCGTTAGGACCTTTTAAAGGGTGAGTGGCTGGTTTTTTGTTTAAGAGATTTTTGTTAATATTGTAAATAGCGTTCGTTTTGTTGATTGAAGAGAAAAGGAATTTGTCCCAAGAGTCTTGCTTGTGAGTTGTGAGGATGGATCTTATAAATGAGATCTTTGAGTTAAGTAGACGTTTGGTTGCCGGGTCACGGTTTAGTTGCCATTCGCGACGCAGGCGATTTTTTGCTTGTATTTCTGCTAGTATTTCAGAAGGGAGGGAGGGTCTGTTGATCTTATTTGTAGGAGTTTTACTTTTTTCAATAGCGGTTTGTATTTGATTTGAAAAGTGCAGGATGGATGCGTCAATATCGGCTGTGCACTTAAAAGTGGGATTTGTAGATGTCTGGGAATCGGACAGTATTTTAGAGTATTTTTTCCAGTTAATAAAACTGCTGTTTACTGGAGGTGAAGATGATATTGGAGTACTTGAGATGTCGAGAAGGATGGGATTATGATCAGATGAGAGGGCATTTAAGTTTGAGACTTGGACGATTTGAGGTAATTTAATTAAAGCTATGTCAAGGACGTCTGGTCTGTGTAAACGGTTTGAAGGGAAATGGGTAGGGGAGTCAGAGGCCAGAATGTTATAGTCATTTTGATTTAAGTGATTGTATAGAGTAAGGCCGGCTTGGTTACTTGTGTGGCTGTGCCAAAGAGGGTGTTTAGCGTTGAAGTCACCAGCTGAGATCCACCTGTCCGCTCCGCTAGTCAGTAAGTCTAAGTCATTGGTAGACAAACGTAGATTAGGCGGTTTGTAGACAGAGGTGATGATGGTTTCTTTATTATCTAGAGTGATTTTAATGGAGGTAGATTGTAGTTTTGTTTTTATTTGAGTGTGTTGGTGGACGATTTTACGGTGTACAAGAATTGCAGTGCCTCCATGTGCAGGTGATCCTCGTTTTTTGGGGGGGAATATCATTTCTATAGGTGATGTAGTTAGTTAGTTTTAATTTAGAATTGGGTGATAAGCGTGTCTCGCTAAGAAGTATAATATCAATTTTCAAATTTTGTGTAAGAGCTTGAAGTTCATTTAATTTTTTGGTTATGCCGTTTGAGTTCCAATGAAGGATGCGGAGATTATTCATCGTGGGCGGAGAGAAGTTTGAGGAAGGAATTTATGGTTGATGATAGGATAGATTTTGGGTCATCGGTGGACGATATAGCTGTTAGAAGATCCGTTAATAGTTTTAGAATTAGGGAAGTATTTATTACGTGCGGGTTTCTTGTTGTTTCTGCGTAGCTTCGCTTGCCGACTTGGGGATGATTTGGTTGAATGGGTATCTGTGGTGGAGTGATGTGTGATTGAGGTGGTTTTACATTTGGAGTTAGTGTGCTAAGAATATGCAAATAGTAAGGACATTTACGGTAGTTGGCCGTGTGCGCACCTCCGCAGTTGCAACAGGTTGGATTTGTTTCCTTAGTTTTAATGCAGTCTTTGGCGGAGTGATTACCCGAGCATTTTACGCATCTAAGAGCATGATTGCAGTTGTTAGAACCGTGCCCAAAACGTTGGCAGGCAAAGCATTGAGAAGGACCACTTTTCTTGTAAGATTCTATTGTGACTTTAATGAAGAAAAGATTGGAGATGTCATAAATGTCTTTAACGTTAGCGTCCCTGGTGAGAATCACAAGGCAGATCGGAAGTGGTTTAGCGGTAGGCCCGAAACGTTTTATTAGTTGGACGTTAAAGTTGAGGAGAGTGAGCTCCGATTTGATCTCTTCAGTAGAAATGTCGGTAGGGAGCCCTTTAATCACAATTTTAAGAGGACGGTCAGCGGGAAGATTGTGTGTTACGAATTCGGCTTTTTGAGATAGAAGGTAACGCTGTACAATACGGAAGTGTTTGATGTCTGATGTAGAGATTAAAATTTTGCCATCGGATGTTGATTTTGCGGAAACGGAGTTTGGGATGAAATCAGGATCGTTATAAATGCTGGGTGCGACTTTACGCCATGCAGCGGAGTCGGTAAATATAGGAGCAGTGCGTATTTTAGTTTCGGAAAGTGGTGTTTTCGAGGTAGCAGAGATTGGTAAGCCATTTGAAACGACAGAATCGGCAATATCGGAGGAAAAGCTAGAGGTCCCACTACTGTCGATTGAAGCGCTATCGTCTTCGGAGGATATTTGAGAGGTCGGAGATTTAGAAATAATGTTTGTCTTACCTTTTTTAGAAAGGGAGGCGACGTCACCTGCGTTCTTCCTGCGGCGTTTAGGACTCATGACGAGACAGCACAAGTTGCCCTTGCGGGACTTAATAGCGTTTGTAGTTGGTGCACTGTATAACAGGATAACTGAGAACACACGACTGTAACTAAAGAACACTAAACGGAGAATAATTTTTTTTTTTTTTTTTTCATTTTTTGTTTTATATTATTATAAAACACGGCGAGTTAAACATTTTATTGAGTATTCCTATTTACATAATATTTTATACAAACAACAAACGTAATAAAATATTTAAAACTTTATTTATATTTTTAGTCCAAATATATAAATTTAAAAACTTTTTCAAAATTGTAAATATTATTTCAATAACGCGTAGTAAAATTTTCAATTCTGGATTTTATGGTTTGGCAATTTCATTAAATCGTAGACGTATTACGTATACGCCTGACGGAAGACGGACACTCTCAATATTTTTTAATACAAACATTTGAAAGTTTAAATTTCTATCGTAATGTAAAAAATATATACTTAATATTCACAGGGATTTTT
The DNA here is from genome assembly GCA_021307375.1 of Tetraneura akinire. Taxonomy (NCBI): domain Eukaryota; kingdom Metazoa; phylum Arthropoda; class Insecta; order Hemiptera; family Aphididae; genus Tetraneura; species Tetraneura akinire. The sequence continues at coordinate 16,160,744 of JAIUCT010000008.1, read as the reverse complement.
ATTTAAATTTACATTGCATAAAAATGTTGATTTTAAATAATATGCTACATAAATCGCATATATTATGCATTAATGCGTTATAAATTACTATTCCGTACACGAGTAAAATATTAACGATTTATCGTGTAATAGAAAAGTATCCGAACGGACACTTTTACGATCAGAATTTGTTGGATTGGCGGATTGCTATTATAATAGTTATCACAAACATGGTAATACACCAATTTAATTGTTTTTATTTTTATTATTATTATTATTATTATTATTATTCTTTCGACGATATAATATAATAAATAACATAATTATAATATTTTACATCGCAATTATAATATATACATAATACATATCATATATTGTATTCTTTTGGGTTATTTTTTTCCCCATTATTTCTGATATTACATTACTAAATATACGCTTTTCACGTACATATAATTGAACATTATTATTATACGCATAAATAAACGTTATTATGAATATTATATTATTCATTTCGGTTCATAATATAATTATGCGTCATGCATACACGTGTTCTACAGACATGATATAATCATTATTATTATTATTATTATTATTATTATTATTATTATTATTATTATTATTATTATTATTATTATTATTATTATAAAACCGAAAGTACTCGTAAATTTTTTACATTTTTAGTATAATATTATTATATTTTTGTATGTATAATTATATAATTGCGTTGTATAGTACACATCACACGTTATTATATTGTAATAGTATAGTAACACATTTTAACCAAACCGTATACGATCGAAATAGTAGATATTTATTGTTTTCTCGACCTGAGCAGTGGAATGTAATTACTTATTCCTCTCCACGCCGAACCAATAGACGTCTTCACGGCATTTTTTATGGACGATACGCGAGAAAGCGGTGGCCGACTGTTTTCTTCGACTCCGATGACGTTACTTTTGGTTCTGGACTCCGAAATCGCCTGCACGGTTTAAAAATACATGAATATTGAGCGTTTTCACAATCGTTATAAAAAAAAAAAAAAAAAAAAAAAAAAAAATGGTCCGTCAAATTTAAAATTTTTTTATGACGACGAGAAAAATTCTATTCTAATCTATTTTATTATTATTATTATTAATTTTCATCGTATTTCGTATAATTTTTAGAACTCTCCGATTTTATTTTTATCGTTATAAGTTATAGGTTATAGTTTAAATCCATATACCTACCTACTATAAAATATTATAACACAAATGTATAATATAAAATTTTATTTTCTTAAATTCGATTTTCCCGTACTCGTATATTAAAAATGACAAATTACACCTTGATTTTTTTTTTTTTATTGAAATGCGAAAAAATACCGTTATAATTTGTAATATTATGCATTTAAGAAAAAGATGATGGCGTTTTTAAAAATACATAGAAGAATCGCGTTGCTCGGTAAAAAGTTAATTGATTGCGAGTAATGAGTATGAAAAATAAAACGTTCAAAAACGTATGGTGATAAATTGATAACGTCAAGAAAAAAAATGTCGATTTCAAAACGCAAAAAAAAAAAAAAAAACGAAAAATTCGTTTTACCGACAATTTTTTGGAAATTTAATGGAAACGTATACCATAAATCTAGATATATCGATAATCGAACGATCGGCGTATAGTTTCGATCGTTAGTCAATACACAATAATATACTTCATAAATCATAATATTGATCGTATAATATATTAGAGACGTGTCCGGGAAATGACATCACCGCAATAATATTCTTCGAGGTACTTACCGGTTCGGTAAGTGACTTGCCGGTCCGGACAGAATTGCCGTTTACCACTTTAGTGGTGACTTGAACGTTTTCCGACCGCGATCCAACCGGAAGGGATTTGACCGAGCTTGAGGTCGGAGACTTTGACGTGTTGGTAGTGGTGCTACCGAAGTTCGAAATTTTCGCAGGCCTTGAAGACGTTGTGATTCGATGACCATTATAATTGGCCGCGGGTACGTCACAACCGACGCCCTAAATATTTACGATGAAACACGAGATAATAATAATTGATAATTATTATAAAAATTAAAAAGGTAAAAAAAAAATTATGTGTATTATAAATGTATAACTATCAGAGGTGGTTCCAGAGACTTGGTTTTGTGCCAAGCCAAAATTTTGGGATAACTTTATAACAAAAAAACACAAATTTTTACTACCTACCATAATTATACGTAATAATATAATTTTGTTTTTAACAGTATACAATTTTTTTAAATACGGTCCTGGTAGGGGCCTTGGCCCCCCTTGGAACCGCCCCTAATAACTATAATTACAATACTTGCAATATTTAATTAATAAATAATAATTTGTAAGTTTTTAACAACGAATATAACATAACGTCTCTTAGATTTTTGATCAAAGGGAAGAATGTATTGGTTTTACAATGATATGTGTCTTTTATTTATTTATTTTTTCGTTTTTATACATGAAGACACTTTTACTACCTGAAATAATGCTCCGATTGGCGATTTTCATGAAAATGTTTCCGGTTGGGAAGTGGATGTGGTTGTGACTTTATTTAGGTAATTTTTTGAATTTCTCAAAATTGACCCTGTGCGGTAGAAAAAACGACCAAAAAATAATTAAAAAAAACGGAATTTCGACAAATTCTATTTCAATATTTCACAATAACTCAGGCAATTTTATTGTTCACTCTGCTCAATTTCATCAGTTTTTAAGATTTATTGTACACTCGTGTTTCCTATAAAAACGAATCTAAAAGTCCGGAAACGGTACAATAATAATATAATCGTGACTATAGAATTTTTTGATTCATTAGGATATTTCGATTGTTCCCGTCACACGTCATTCCTATAATAGTTTTGATTCTTTTCTTTTTTCATTTTCTCGAAAAAGAATAACACAAAAAAAAATGGACGCGTTTAAAAAAACTCATCATAATATTTATAATTGTACAGGTGCTACTACTTGTGCGCTTGCTTTGTCTTGAAAAAGAAATATCTGTTATCTGTACAATAATTGAGCGGCAAATTTAAGGACGATAAGAAATTTAAAAATAGATAACACAAATTTGAAATTAAAACCATATTGCAATTGGTAATAAAATATATTACTCATTAGTAAATTGTAAATCATAAGCATAACTAAATAATTGATTTTGACTGAATCATTGATGGCGTTTTCCAAATTATCCTTGTGATTGTCCAATTATTACAATTATATAAATTACAAAAGATTTAGGTACCTACCTACATATTTTATTATACAAGTGAAATGAGTTTTTATTGTGAATTTTTCAAACAATTATTGCTAAATTCGTCATGAAAAAAAAAATCTACATAAAATACATTTTTAGATATTATTATTATTATACTCGGTATACTCACTCGCAGGACGAGAGAAACGATAACGACGGACGATAACAGAAAAATTCGCGCGGAAACCATTTTGGAATGTTCGATCGAGGCGGGAATAAGACGATATAAAATTTAACCGTATATAAATATAATATAAACTCCAGACTTCTATATATATATATATTTATTTTATAATATATATATTATGTATTTTATTTTATTGTAATAATATTATCGTGTTTATGAGGCACAAGTGTCGTAGGAAAAAAAAAATTGTCGTAGTTTTTATTCTAATTTTTTTCTATTTTTTTTTTCAATTTTTTTTTTGTTTGAAACGTTGGTAAAAAATTTTTTTACGCTTTTTTCTTTTTTTTTTTTTTATGTAAATCGTACACCTATTGAACGCATTATTATTATCAATATTCTAATATTTATATATTATATGTTATATATTTTCGTCGGAAAAATCGCTCGCGAGACAATAATTATACCAACACATCGTTAATTATTGCAACGATTATTTATTTTTATTATCCGAAAGCGAGCATATTTTACGTTTTTTTTTTCTTTTTTTTAAACAAATTCGTGTATTTCGTGTAATGCGGATAACGGGTTAAAATTGTCTGTGGGTCCGGACCAAAATAAACATTTGTCGCACAAACGTGTATTACTGTATTGTTATTGTATTTCGTTGGAAAGTTATTGGAGACAAAAATCAGAAATGTTTTTGAAAATTATTTTTTATCACCCGACATAAAACCGTGCGATTATTTTTTTCCCGAAATCATCGATTATTTGAATTATATTCGATTATAATCGATTAATTGAATAGGTAATTTATTAAAGGTCGAATAAACGATTAATAAACGAATAATAATAATCGAATAATCTATAGAGTATTTTATTAAGAGTAGAAATAATCTTATTTCGAATATTCGGTTATTTTTTTATATTTTATATCGTTAAAATTAATCGAATAATCGATTAATAAAATTAATTGCAGTGGTCCTACATCGACGCGGGAAAAATTCGACAAAGTTTACAAACGCTGTTCATGCAGTCACTGAATATGACGTGTTATGCGGTCGAATTTCGTTCATAAACATAAAACATTTAATAAATAGAGGTACGTCGTATTTTATTTATTTATTTCGTAATTCGTTCGGTTTTGCCTCGTCCACCTCAGTGACGTATTTACGGGGGGGGGGGGTTAGGGGGGGCAAATCCCTTTTTTCCCTTGTTCTTTTTTTTTTTTTAATGATTTTTTTTTCTTAACGGATTTTTAAGTTTTTTTTTTCAATCAAATAGGTAGTCGAAAGAAAGTGTTTGCAAACTTATTTATATCATGAAAAACAAATACTATGGGAACAAACTCAAAACGGGTACAAAAATAAATTGAAAAAAAAAATTAAGGTGTAGAGTGAAATTCCAATAATACTTATAATATCGACAAATCATTAATCAGAAGTAAAAAAAAAAAAAAAACATTTTGTTACCGAAATAGGCGACTAAATATGTCTCTTGGTCTGGACGCGAATGAGTATAACAATATATAGGTAGTTTCCGACAGAACAAGAATTCGTTTCGTAAAAAAATAGATAAAACCAAACCCAAACTCGGTAAACAATATATTTCCACTAGGTATAATAAATTTAAACGAACAAAATGTTTTTTAAAACAAATTCGTCAAAAATATCGGCATTTATATTTTGTTCTTCCCCATAGGACTTGAAATTTTACCCAGCAATATACTTAATATTATTTAAATTTTGAACTTGTCACTATGGCACTTAAATTTAAATTTTAAAAACTTTAAAATTATTCCAAATTTGTATTAGGTATTATATTTTCTAAATATATTGTATAATACAATTTGCCATTATCGTGTCTTTTTAAGACTTGAAAATTTAATTAAAAACATGAGGATATTTTTATAATTATTACCAAGTACTTAACACTTACTAACCAAGTGATGAAATATTATTATCGACAGTACTATTTTTCATTTTTCACTTTTTTTTTTTTTTATCAATCATAATAATTTTTTTTGAGTACTCTTGTTACATTCGAATTCAGGACTTGTCCGTTAAATAAATATAAGCAGATCCTTATAAGAAAGAAAAAACAATTATATTTAATTAAGTACAGTAAATTTTATTTAATACATACAATAAATAAGTAAATACTTATCAGGCACGTCAATTCAATACTGGCGATTGTATTAAAATATTAATAACTGACAAAAATGAATTCGGTAAACACAAATAATTCTAATATCATAACAGTGCAATAACGCTAAGAAAATAGTATTTAAACAAAAATTAATATTTAATAATTATTATTATATGCATCTACTTGTTTACATATTTTGTATGACCCGTCTATATAAAATTAAATAAAAAAAATGTAATAATAATACCTAAAAATACTAATAAAAATATGAAATGATAAGATAAAACATAAGTACATAATTTATGTTATACAAATATGCATAATATAATAGGTAGGTATCAACGGATTGAATTTGAAAACAACTAGTATTGCACGAATTAAAACAAACATATTCATTACTTATCGTATAATATAAAATAGTAAAACGTCAAAAATAAAATAAATATATTTAATAATATAATAATTTTTCAAATAAACGTCAAAAATGTATATAAAACAAACAAGAATTCACTAGAAAAAAAAAAGTATAAATAAATTAGTACCTATAATTAAATACTATTCTCCCGAGGACAATAAAAATCGAAAACACTAGGTACGCTACAGAAAATTTATTATTGAAGGAATATATTATAATAATTGCTGTAAATATGTTGTTTACTTCAGGTACTGAGCGACCAGAACATTTACAATTATGGTTGTTGCGAATAAATAACACGTTTCCTAAATGGTAAATAATACCGTCAAGAACCGTAAATATAGTAATGTAATCTAATGAACATCACAGAGCAGTGTATAAATTGAAGTCAATTAAACCCCCACCGTTTCCCTTCGCTAAAACCAACAACACTGTAACTATTAGGGTGTTTTTTGATTAACGTTTTAAATTATTAATGTACGATTAAAAATATTATATTATGCATATAATAATATAATATTATCAATATAATAATACAATTATTAATTACTAAATAATAATGTATAATAAAGAAATTGACAATTATCTAATAGTACTAATTAAATATAAATTAATATAATAATATGTATATTAATATGGCTTTGACAAAAAATTTCAGAGAAAAAAAAATAAACATGCCACAACCTTAGTTTCCTATTATTACACAATGTACAATAATAACACACAACAAAAGTAATATTTTTAAATGAGCTTTTTTAACATGCCGATAATGCGTTCGGCATAAAATTAAATGTTTCGTTATATAATATACTAACGGTTACTAGTATATACAATAATCACACCTCCAAGAATACATCATTCTTAATTTTATTACATTATTATTATTAATTATTATTAATTATTATTATATATAAAGTTTGAATAATCAATTATTTTTAGGCACCGGCGCGACAATTGAATATTATTAAGAACAATATTAATGTACACATATTATTATTAACGGAACATATCACAGTAATTTTTTTCAATTAATTTTACTGGATTAATATCAATATAAAATATTTTATTTTTATACTGTATTATAATTTGAATATTATAATTATTGATGCGTTATTATAATAATATAGAAGATTTAAAAAAAAAAATTGCTTAATTATTATTATTATTAGTCATATAGGTAACACTAGCAATAATTGATTTGTAAATACTGCCAAAATAGTATTAATATGTAATACTAAGAAACAAATACTGAATACAATAATACTTGAGAGATATTTAACTAAATACATAATGGAATTTTTATGTTTATAAACGAAATAAAATTATCACAATGACGTGGAATAAAATTAGTATGTATTTTGGAATGATTAGTTTTTGGGATGGAATGTAATTTAATTAAAGTATGTAGTAGGTATGATATAAATTAGTGTTAAATATTTCGGCTTGGTTATCAATGACTATTTAAAAATATATTGATTAAAAAACAACAACAATGACAATGGCAATGGCAATGACATTAATAAACACTTGTTGCACTTAAATTAATATTAAAACATTGTTTTCATGCTATCGAATTTGATTAAAATGACAATTATATTCAAATTTTAATTATTGATTATTGTTATTCGTAATTATAATTGAATTAAGATTAAATTTATTATAAATTTACTTTTTGAAGATAAAAAGTGCTTTAGAGAAGTAAACGTGTTAAGTGGCAACATTAAAAATAAAAATAAAATATTAAAATTATAAAAAATTTAAACAAGTGAAATAGTAATAATAACTAAAACATAAGGTAAATAACATGATATTTACTAAAATATTAGTAATAAAATTGTGAACATACATACAACATTATGTACAGCAATTTTAAATGTTTGGTAACACTTCTTTTTCATCTTTTTTTTTTTTCGGACATAAATATAAATTAATAACTAATGTCAACAACCAATGATCACAACTATTCATTATTTGCCAATATTATTATTAAAAACAAATGACAAACAATTAAACAATACATTATACATTTATAACTACTGTCTACTATTATAGATATAATATAAATCTAGTATTAACTTTCCAAATTATGCATACATAGTAGTAGTTATACATAATATACAATTTCATTGAGCTCCAATTTTGTAAAAAATGATTAAATAACTTAAATCATAATTACTATTAAGAAATAAACATGAATAATGATTAGTATCTCTGTTGAAATTCGTGATGCCATCTGTTGTAGTCTATGTGGAAAATGACGATCGACCCTGTTGACAATCCAGCCAACAAAAATCTGCAAAAAAGTTGTTTTATTAAACATATTTTTATTTCAATTACATTTATTGTATTTGAAGATTAAATTACTTTTGGTCGTGTGTAAGTCCTAAAGAACGTACACCACTATCACAAGCTGGAAAAGCATAGAGAAGTGATAAATTAAATGTTCTCCATACTTCAACAATTCCTTTATCTCCTCCAGTCATCAAGTACTCGCCGTCTCTACTCAGCAACATACACTACAATAACGTACATTTTGCATTAGACATATTATAAATAATATAATTAAAAAATTGTAATCTATAGAAAAAAATGATGAGTATATGTTATTTTAAAATTCATTTTTATAATATAAAAATAATAGTTATATTTTAATATCAAAAATTAATATTATTATTACTTGAATGTTATCATTGTGTGTAGTGTGTCTCAGCCTTTTGCCATTAATTGTAAATGCTGCAATGCTACCATGTTCGTAGTTCACAACAATAATGCCTTCACGAGACATAACAGCACATTCTGGATTTTCAAAGCCATTAGGAGGATCTAAAGACCTAAGAAGATCGCCAAATGTGGTGTGAACAAGAACTGGACCACCTATAAAAATAATAATAATAAGTTATTGGTAATAAAATTCCATGAATTAACTTCAATGGAGAATCCACTATTTTTCTTCATTTACATTTCTGTAAGTAGTGGACACCCTTCATAATTATTTTAAATTAAAACAATAAACTTCAAACTAACCTGATGATGCAGAAACAACCAATCCAAGTTCAGCAGATATAGCCACCGAAGTAACTGGTTGTTCATGACCAGTCAATGTGGCTCTAGGTGTGGGATGATCACCTTCTCCAACTATCGTTTGACTTCTAGCATTCCAATGCCATAACAAAATAGTGCAGTCAGAAGATCCACTAGCAATGTAACAATCTGAAGTGATGTTGCATTCACTTCGACTTAAGCACGTCACTACTCCATAATGGCCAAATACAATTTGAACAATTTTTGCTAACGTGAGAGTAAAACAATTGAGATATTTGTTAAATGGAATGCATTTCATTATTTTATTTTTAATGATTAATATTCTAACTACATTAAAAAAACTAACCAGTTTCTGTGGAAAATACTCTAAAACTGTTATCCCAAAAACCACAAACAATCAGGAAACGACTGTCCACCGTTGTTACGAAACAATTCCATTTGATTTTCAGTTTTTGACTAAAATTATCTCCTAGATGGCGCCTCAATGTCACATTGACATTACTGTTTGATTGAGCTGAAACCAAACAGGAAACAAATTTATTAACAATTAAAATATATTTTTTTATAAATAAAATTTAAATAAAATATTATACGATTTAGATGACGTGGCCTTACTCAAGATTTGATCCATAACAAGGGGCAAGTTTACATTTGGCTGGTGGGGACTTTCAGCGTAACTAGGCGATTGAATTGTCACTGAAATAAAAAGTATTAATTTTTTATTGGTACAGATTAATATTACGAGAAAACATTCAAACGGATCAGTTTATTTATTGTGCTCATTTACCAGAGTAATTAGTGTTCCATCGGTTAATTGCAAACTGCATGTTAGTAGTTACAGTCACGACGGCCGGCATCGGCAGTTGAGGGAACGTATTGGCCGAAATGTGGCAAATTGGTGAATTGGACGGAAATTTCATGGTCATACAAACGTCATCAGGTATGCTCGTGAACATCATTGGCGACTACGGGAGAAAAATAAATTTAGTCAATAATTTCTTTACAATATTATAAAAAATAAAATAAATATATTTATGTCTTACGATGTGCATAGCTGAACTTCGAGGAAGGTGCGGTTCCAATAAGAGCTGTGAAGGCGTTTGACCGAAACAACGAATTTGATTTTCAATAGCTTCCTTCATTATCGGATCGTTTATTGTGTCCATGTCGACGCTTCCCTCGTACGTTAAATAGTAAAAAACGTTGGACGCTCTAATGGCTTCCGGTCCTGGAAACGTCAAAATGTCAAACCGTTAAGTTGTTAAACGAAAAAATGCACGCCTTGCACGATAAAGGTATAAGAAAGAATCAAACCTCTTTGCCTATATCCAAATATTAAATCGATCCACTGATGAAGTTGACACGATACGAATTCGGATTCCAAAGCCTGTAAAACGACCGCCAAAAATTTTTTTAGATTCTTGTCGAAGCGAAGAATGTATTAGTTTTACAATGATGTATTGACGCGTGTCTTTTTTTTTTATGTCCGTAAACACTTTTGTCTAGAAATAATTCTTCGATTTCACGAATAGCATATGTTTTAAGTAGGAAAATGGATATCATTGGTACTTTATTAAGGTCATTTTTCGAGTTTTTCAAAATTGAACTTATCCCATGGAAAAAACTACCAAAAATTGATGAAATACGAAGTTTTTTTTATGGAAAATGAAATTTTAACAAAATCTATTTCAATATTTCACTATAACTCAGGAAATATTAAATTTAGAGACTTGAAAAGAAAATTATATTGAGTGTTCGCATGGCTACTATCTATAGGTATATATGTGACAACATTTTAGAACCGTTACTTTAAATTCTCTAAAAAAATATAGAATTTTGAATATTTCCTATAATTCTCATTTCTATTTCTGTAATGTTTGAAAAAAACTGGCAATTCAATTTTGTTGGAGCTTTTTATTAGGTACATATTGATTAACTTAGTTGCAAAATATTTTAAAAATCATAAGTTTAAATTTTTTTTTATAGCTCGTCTTTTTTTAATTTTGATTTTATTAGATAATTATATTATATTATTATAAAGCGTTCACTTGCCATTCTGTTGATTCTGATAAATTCTTCCGGCGAGGTAGCCCATGGTGGTAACTCCACATTGCCGATGGACGTGCCGTCTTCGTGATAACCTAATTTGTATTCGTTGTCGTTGGATAACATTTCGGGCAGAAAGAACAGTTCGGGTATCAATTCCTAAATATAAGAAAAACAATCGCTGTGAAAACGAGTCTAATAATAATACATAAATTGTCTCGATAGTTTTTTTTTTATCCGGCCAACGAAATTCGTGCGATTCTAAATTTGTGTTTAATTCTACTGTATTAATTATATGTATAGACAATAATATTAGTGCCGGTCCTCGAACAATAATTGTAAAAACAAAAAATGATAATTTTTAATTGACTTGACCTCATATAGACTAAAAATGTATGAAAATTTGTCCCGATAAAAAACCAAGACAACCTGCTGGGTTTGTATATTTCCTTATATTTCCCTTATATTTCCTTCTTTAGCACCGGACAAAATACTCGACTTTAATCGTTAACAATTTTATTTTTCGTCGGTGCACATTTCAAAAATGTCAATCAATAGTCGTCAAACTATATTACGAAATATTGGTTTTGTCATTTCTAAAATATGGTTTATATATTATGTGCATATAGTAAAGTGTGACGTCCTGGCCTAACCTTAAAATAGTTATAATAGTATATTGTATATTATATTATATAAATAGTCGTTATATACTCATCGAGTTCACATGTACCTTAACGTCGGACGTGTCTCGCTGACAGTTTTTCCAGGACATCGCTATGGAGGAGAACAACCGGTTGGGGTAGTCGAACTTGCCACCTTGCAAAGCTAAAAACATCGTGGTGAACGGTTCCTGTTTGTAAAAACAAAAAAAGGTTTTACATGAAATCCACGACGACGATTTGGTCGTACAGGGTACAGCATTTAAGTAGAAATATATATACTCACGATTCGAATTAGCCAGTTCAACACGAATGCTGCGGTCGAATAATGCGTACCGTAATGGAACGGCGGAATGCTTTCATTCTCCCAAGAGCCGAACCGTTCTTCGAAGTAAGCTTTACGACTGGGATTTAGAGCTCCGATTGGCTGTGAATAAACGAAATAATTATTATTAGTATTACTAATCTGTCGTATTATCCTGCAATTCGTTTAAAATAAAATTTTTCGATAAAAGACGCGAACGTATTTATACCTTATAATTTATATAACATAATATGTCGCGATTATAAATTCAAAAAGACGAGGATCTTATGTATCCGCGAATATCCGTATATCGTATACCATATGGAGTTTACGTGGTTATCGAAAAAGAACTGATTATTAAAAATCGAACGAATATAATTTTATTTATTTACTACGAACGTTATACGTATTACACATTAAAATAAACTTGAAAAGCATGACGAGTGCGTATATTATACGCATAATAAGTATACTTTTGATCGATTTTTACTTTTTAAATATTTCATTCACAGCCCTGATTGTTAAAATTAACGTTAAAATATAATAAACCAACGCCTTTTTAATTTTGGAAAAATAAATTTATACATTGATATGTTACAAAAAAAAAAAAAAAAAAAATGATAAACACGTTCGTATATGGATTATAATATTTTATAAACGTACTTTTGATAAATCCCGATAATTGGAAGGAAGGCCCAGGTCCATTTCGGGAGATTCGTAATTTGTAAGCACCCACGGGAAAACTGGATATTGATTTAGATCGTTGTATGTTCGTCCTGTAAAATCAAACGTAAAAAATATAATTACTAAAACGAAGTCTTTTAAAAAAAAAATATATATATATATATATATTATAGAAAAATAAAATTAAACAGTTCTTCCAGTCTGATAAATTATTTAATTAAATTTTATATTTAAAGGGAAACAATATAAGAACATTATAATATAATATATACCAAATACTATACAATAATTTTACGCCTATTCAATTCTAATTAAAAGTAATAATATTTACAAAAACGATAATAATTTTCAAATTCTCATAAATGTGATAGAATAATATAGTCGGTGTTAATACTATAAATATACATAACATAAAAATTAGTTTTTCGGACAAATTCGAACTTAAAAAAAAAACTAGGTCTTTCGCTCCAAATTCGATACACGCACGAATATTATATATTTATAATATTTCATAATACTGTTTATATTATTATATCGACTTCTAGATGTATTGGTTTTACAATGATGTGTTTTTTTTTTTTTTTTTTTTTAAGTACGAAGACACTTTGACTACCCGAAATAAAGGTCCGATTTTCACGAATAGCATATGTTTCCAGTAGGAAAGTGGATGTTCTTGGTACTTTATTTAGGTAATTTTTCGAATGTCTCAAAATTGACCCTATGCGTTAGAAAAAACGACGAAAAAATGACGTAAAAACGCAATATATCAATCAATACCTACATTATCTGACTGAACTTCGCTCAAAATCGATTTTTCGAATGCAATGGTTTATCATATTGCATTCAAATTATAATTAAACTTAAATACTATGATTTGCACGCCTATATTCCTGCGGCAGGAGTATCAGCTCTTATTTTTTTTTAATTTTATATTTTTTATGAACTCGTTTAAAATTAGAGCATTCGACCATTCTCTACAGTTTCAACTATATAATAATATATTATCTTTTAACTGTAAATGATAAAATAAAAACTAGTTTACAGTAATAATAACAATATTATATCGTCGTGTGTGCTGCTTATACGATTTATTATATTATGTTTAATATGATGTTTGTTCAGGAAACGGAAAGTGCGGACGATGGTCGGGCAGAGAACACGTGACGTTTACACTAATTGGCGCTGTCAGTGATTTGGAGGATCCGAACGTAGACGGGACGTCGAGTGATAATTATTACGCGCGTCGAGGGAGAAAAAAAAATCCGTCGCCGTTAATATCCGACTTGGGATGCGACGACGGTTGTCGCGTTGGCACAGGACTCGGCATTTTGTAATAATACGAGTGTACAATATAAGTAACATATTAAATTATATTACGGGTACGAGACGAAAAAAAAAAAAAGAAAAACAACACGAAAACGTATGAAAACGCCTATTGTAAATGACGTGTTTTATTCTCGCCATTTTTTGTGCACGCCTATAACGCGAAATTTCAATCCGGTCTGCAGGTTTTCGCCGCCGACACTAACCTAACCCATCGTATACCTAACCGAACCCGACCACTGTAACCGCGGTGTAATACTATTTTAACCTAACTTATAAGTATGTAATATAAATCATAGCGTGTTGTATTAGCGAAACCGGTCGAAAATCGATAGTTTGGAAAAATAAATAATAATTTCAACTATATATGTGCACGTATATAATATATTATAATATAATGTTATACAAAATATTATAAATTTACAATCTTGTTTGACGGTATAATAACGAACAATTAATAGATACCGCATAATAGTTAACCTAACCCTGCATATTATTTATATTATTCGGCGAAGAAAAAAAATTAATTCTCCCAAAGAAAAATTACATTTAAATATATGCAATTTAATGGAAATAAATAATATATTATAATATATTATACGTGACTGCATGTATATACCTATTATGTATAGCGTAAAAATAATTGAAATCATAAAATGATTTGAATTTAATCAAAATAAAGTGGATTCGTTTATACGAGTACAGTAAAACGTTTAATTCGCAAACGATCAAATATAAAATATAGTATTATAATCCGAAATAAATAATTTCTTTAACTTAAAATTGAGAATTTTATATTATAATATATTATAAATAGTCAATATCTGCTAAATTATCCAATATTGTAACATACCAATTATAATATAATGATGTAGGTACTTATAAAGTATAATGCAGGAAGACCCAACAGTTGATAGTGAACGAAATAAAAGTAGATATTATTCCTTCGTAAGAATTTAATAAATTCTTATAATTAAATAAAAAAAAGTTTGGGATCCTTGATGTGTATAGGTAAATTATTTTGTGATATGATGAAACATACTACGAAAATGTTAAAACACAGTAAATAAATAATATTATAATTCAAAAACTTACCGGCTATCGTGTTGAGAAACATTAAATATTCGAAATTGGATATTTCGCGTCGTTGCCATTTTTGCGTCATGTTTGAGTTTCTCATCAATTGCCTGGGTGACATCATCGACGCGCGTCTAAAAATTCGTATACACACAAAATATTATAATATATAGTTTATGCAGTCTAGCACACGTATATTTTATAATAATAATAATAATAATAATAATAATAATTATTATTATTATTATTATTATTTTCTTCGAATATTCGTAAAATGCAGTTTTATAAATATATATTAAGCCCTATACGCGTTAGTGTTAAATAAAAGTGTATGCGATAATAATTTAATAATTAATAATAGTATCGTAAAATAAATTTTTATTCGGTTAAATGCAATATATAAAAAATAACGATATGATAAACAGATAAGGAAACGCGCCGACAAAGATATTATTTAAACACAGAGATTGGACGAGGACGGTATAATTTTCAATTTCCACGTTCGGAGAGTATTATTTATATTATATAAGAATTAACATAAAATACCGAAACGATAAACTATTCGGTTGTCATTCTGTACGCATATACGAGAATATTTTTTTTTCGTATAGTTTTTTGTTTGACAAAAAAAAAGAAAAGAAAAATACGATTTTAGTTTTTTATTACGAATTCTTCTAATGCCTACGTAAAAACACAATATTCAAATATTATACGCGATACAAACACGTTTTAACCGCATATCCAATGGCAGTTACATATTTTATTATACGCTGTATACAGCTATAACGTTCAAAATTGTAATATATATTATAATTATATAAATGCTACGACTAATCATAATAATATATAATTAATAATAATAATCTTATCTGACGTCATATTTCCGATCGCGCTTACCTCGTTTGCGGTAAACCGTATTTGATACCAACTCCGACTCGAGGCAACGCTTTGATAACTCTTTTTACGGTATTCTGATCGGGAAACGAAAACATCACAGACGCTATAAAAAAAAAAAAAAAAAAAAAAAATATAATACAAAGAAAAAAGTTAATATAGGTATATATGAATAGAGGGAATTAGCAAATTATTCAAATTCTATTTGAAATGTATATGTATATTATCAATTACCATAATACTTTATATACGTTTCAACAAATTATAAATCTATAAATAATGTTATATAGGTACTCCTTCGTATAATATAATAATTATAATATCCATTATATTAAAGTCGATGGACTATGAAAATATTATAATATTGTGTAAAGTAAACGTATATTATTAATAAAACACGTTATGAAAAGTATAATATATATATAAAACATATTTCAAAATTCAATTAATTAAAATCACGTATAATATATACTATTCTAAAACATATGAAAAAACGTAGTACACGCAATTAATAAAAAAAAAAAAAAAACATATTATACATATACCTATTAATCACGTCCCATTAGAAGTACTAATTTAAGATGCAATTTATTATTATAATACATAGGTATAGCCAAACGCACTTTGAGAGTTTCATATAATATATTATATTAAATCGTATTAATAGGTTCATAAAAAATAACACGACCGTTGAGTGCAAGTATAAGTCTCTCAGATACGCGTGTATAATATAATGTAAATAAATTATTTTTGAACATAGATTTATTCGACTCGGCGATTGCCGCTGGATTGTATACAAAAATAATATCAGTTTAAATCACGACGAGATAGTCGCATTTAACAGACGATTTATTTATTCATAACAGATAAAAAGATTTAGGCACGTTTTACTCGATTGTATACGTAGGTATAATAAAATTATTCGTATATATGACGAACGAAACGTCAAATTTTATACGTTATATAATATTATTTCATCGAATGCGTATATGTATTTATATAATTTGCTGCCGTTTTTTGCCGGACCCGAAGTGCGGTATATATTATATTATAATACCGAAGGCTCGGTATAAACCATAGTGTTTGTACGTGTATATATATATATATATATATATATATATAATATACACAACTAACCGGAGGAGGGTGATGGCAAATGAGTTTTCCGGACGTCCTTTAAAATCGAATTAACATTGATCCGATGCGCGCGCGGTACCAGCCCTTAACAAAACGCACCATTATTATATATATATATATAATATGTTTAGTCTCGTGAGAGGGGTCGAAGATAATTTTTCGAATCCGTAAACATATATTATATATATATATAGTATATACATACGACCCCTAAGCACTTCCGGCCCGTTCAAAACGAACGTTTCCTGTTTAAAAACAAACCCCTAACGCCACACACTCGTTGTAACAATAAATCAAACATCGCGCGTATTATTATACTCTAATGTGCATTATGCACGCAAAGTTGCAATATACGATGCACTATATATATATATAGCTTAGTTGTATATAATACACGTGTACTTATAATATATATGATATAATAGATAATAATAATATATATATGCGTGATAACGTATACTCGCGTCTATATATATTATATATATATATTATACAACAGGTAAATTTCCAATAGAATAAATTCGTTCCACCGCGACGTCCGTTTGAAATTTTGAATATTCAACATATTACTAATACCATATATACTCGTAATTTATAAATAATTCTTTTTTTCTTTCGTTTTAATTTAAATTTTTTTTTATAAAATATCTAATATAGGTACAATAATGCGACTTTTGTTCAAAAGTTAGTAAGTTATTCTAATTATCGATTTCAAATTTCAATCTTTATAGTATCAATATACGAAAAATAACACATTTGTTAAGTGTAAAATTTAAATAATTTTTTTTTATATTATATGTTATAATAAAATTAGCCCTAAACTTTATCATTCCAATAATCTGTGAAATTCTAATATTCATTTTATATTGAGATACAGCGCGTAATATACAATACCTAATAATTTATTGTTTACCCCACAATTAACTATTAATTGTAAACATTGTGTCATTATGAATACCCTTTATCGATTTTTTTTAGAGGGTTTTTTTTTTTTAATTTAAACGTTTGTACCGATTGATTTTTATAATATCTACAAAAAATCGCATAGGTAATATATTTTATAAGCGTACATCAAATTATATAACGATATTAGTGTTAGTGTATAATATATTACATGCGGTTTCGACGTATATACTCGTATTATAAATATATATGTAATAATAATAATAATAATAATAAAAGACGATCTCTGACAATTAAAATAAGTTTGCCGCGGGCTCATTAAAACCAGGTGGTAGCACGTGTTCCGTCGAATCCCTCGTGGTCCAAAGTATTAAATGAAATATAATATAGTCACAACTATATTTTAATTTACTAAAACGCGTATAATATTATATTCCATATGGTCGGGGGATTAATACTTATACGTTTGCGTATATAATATTATACATTGCGGTCTGCGGAGGGATTATATTATTAATCCCATGCGGTTTCGTATACACGTATACGATGTGGTGCTCATATTGAACTTATATTATATATACTGGGTGAATTATTTCGTTAAAATGTTTTGCTCTGCTTGAATACACGAGTATAACATAATAAATTATATTAACACATTACGATATAATTTTTTTAAATTTTTTTTTTAATTTATAATAGTTCGGTCGTCCCCTGTAAACTCGTATAATATATATATATATATATATATATATATATATATATATTAAAAGGCGCGAATCTATTTTGTTTTATGAAATTATAGCCCGTGATATTTTTTTTTTTTTTTTTTTTTTTACAATTTATATTTTGTGCGAATATATTCATAGGTACGGGACGAATTTGATAATAACATATTATAAATTATTATAACGATCCGATTTGCCGGATTCCATGCCCGATGCGAGCGTAATATTATAATATAAATAATACGCGACGGTCATTTTTCTTTTTCTTTCGTTTTGTAATATGTAATATATAATATCGTTCTCTCGCCACCAGTCGTTCCTCTCGTCCGCAACGTTTCGACCGCATATAGTAATAATAATAATATGCTCGCGACGACATTCCTTTCGGTATTTTTTTTTTTTTTTTATTTACCTCCTTATTCTTACACGCTCAAATATATATAATATTTTGTCCAGCTTGTATGTATATATATATATATACATTTATACGTATTTATTTATGTATTTTTTGTTCCCTCCCCATCATCGCGTCGGCACGGCTTTTGTCTGTCTATCCGCGAAGACGCGGTCGACGGAATATCCAACAAACCGGACACAATCGCCGCTCGAAATCTCACGGCCGATCCGAATTTCATCTTAACACTATATATAATACGCTTTTGTTTTTTTTCATTCTTTTACGTTTGCTATGTGTACATATTATTTATAATTTATATGGTCGCGCCGACACGAGTTTATTTATATCACACGCGCAAGCGTTTATTTTTTTGTCGTATTATTATTATTATTATTATTATTATTATTATTATTATTATTATTATTATTATTATTATTAAATACCGTGTAATAGTGTTTTTTTGGCCGGTCATGGTTTATATACCTATAACCGCGGTTACCGCAGTTCAAAATCGCGTTACGACCTATATGTGTTTTATGACATCGGTCCAAATGAGCTCGAGCGATAAATCCTGTCTGTGGGATAATAATTAAGACACTTTAGTCTGCGATCATCGAAAAGTCAAACGTCTCACACTCGTATAATTAGAGCTCGACTTACACGCGCACAGAACACTAATAATTATAATATAAGGGGTTTCGTTTCTATATTATTATTATTATTATTATTATTATTATTATTATTATTATTATTATTATTATTATTATTATTATTATTAATTATTATTATTATTAATTATTATTACGTATAATATGCGCGTATATCACGGTCGTCATATTTTTTTTTATATAATTACACTGGATTCATGATAAATATTTTTGAAGTTATACAGCGAAATCGTTTTGATCTCGCGTTAAGTTATTTAAAATTTGTATTTTATTTCCGCGTTCGTTTTTCGAAATTTTAAAATTGAAAAATAACATACACGTGTTTAAACATTATTTTATGAAACTTTTTCGAGATTATTTGTATTTTTATAAAACGAAAATAAAATATATAATAATATATAAAATGTCAATAAGAGAAACCATCTGTAAGTGAATATTTCGCACGGCCAAATGGGAAATACTCGTATATATAAAAAAAAACTCGATTTAATATAATTTACGCGTATAATTTATCATTAGGTAAATAAATTATCGACCGAATAATATTTATATCGTTATATTAAATTTACAATATTACAAATCGTTTTTATATTAATTTGAGTTATTATATTATGATATAATGAATTTTTACGATTCTATAATATATTACTCGTTTAATATGAAATATAAATTATATGCGTGTATACGTTGGCATTAAAATGTGACGCGGACTCTTAAATTACGAATACAATCGTATATTAAACAACGTCGTTAAATACACACGCAGGAGAATTAAATATTCATTAAGTTATTGTATATTATATTTAAATTTAATTAAACGCTCGTAATAATACATAATTTTTTTTATCGGCTATTTGTTATCTACCGAAAAAAAAATAATCTAAACGATTGCGTTATATTGACATTTTTAATGTCGATAAATATAAAATGAAACGCGAAACATTTTTTTTTCTATGTTTCAAAACGTTAACGTATTTAGACGGCGTGAATCATTCCATTGTCCGAGATATTTGTTTTTTTTTTTTTTTTACTGTGATAATAAATCGTCGTTCGTCTGTTTATTCCTATTGTTTCCCGCCCATTACATATATATATAAAATATAATATTATTTATATGTTATAGATTATTCGATTCCGAGTGTAACGAAAAATGCGTGTATTTATGATTTTAGAAAGATGAGCGTGTGTTTTTTTGTTATTTTACAATATATTATAATTCATTTAAAATTTTAATAATTCGTATATTATATCGATCATGCTATAGAGTCGTTTACACACAAATCGTCGCGAAAAATTACAATATTTTTTTTTATATTATAGGTATTAAAAATATCAAAACAAAGGTTTGAAACGTTAAAATTATTACCCAGTTACATTTTTCCCACATTGTAACCCATGTGATGTTTTTTAAATTATAAATATAATAACGAATTTTTATACAAACGCAGTATTGGGATAATTCAAACTCCTATATATAATTGGTATGCTGTATAAGGATCCAAGATTCAATCGATCAGAATTATGTATTATAAAACGTGCGGTTTTACACTTAATATTGTAGAATAATAAAAAATATTGAAAATATGTTTACCTGTATATACCCGATATTATATTATATATTATATATAAAATTACTTACTTCGGCTGGCCATAAATATTTCGATGGCGATGTTCTGCAACAAATATCGACGCGAGAATATGGCTCTTATTTCCGAAAAATACCATTTTCCGTGTAGATGGTCGCAGTATTTCAACACCTGTGAATAAAACGATAAAATATAATAATTAATATTATAATATGACAAATGTTTCAAAACTAACGATAAGTTTCAGTATTCTATATACAATTATACAATGTATAAAAACGTTGATCTCGGAAATTACCAATAATAATTATTAATAATTGATATAAACAATAAAAATTGTTTAATATTCCAACTTATATAATATTATACAATATATTATTACTGCAGATGTACATAGCCTGTAGGGGAGGATGACTGCAAGAAGATCGGGATGCCCAGAAATTTTCGCGATGGGTCCGCTGCTCGGATAAATAATATATTGAAAAAAATTCATTAATTTTATATTAATTATTAATATAAAATTATAATTATCGAGTAATTATTAAACGCGTAAAAAATATAATAAAAAGAATAAACATCCAGAATTCTGATATGGGAATCCGGCTCTGGTCCTGGTTTATTAATGATATATACCTATACCTACTATTATTATTAATACAAGTTTAGAAAGATAATCTAAAATAGTTTTTACATAGGTCGTTATAGAATATTGAGGGACCTGGGACACTATAATTGTGATTTTTGAGGGCTGTTTTTATCCTCCCGGTCAGTCCCTATAGATACAAATAGGACAATTAAAAAGTCTTATTTTACCGGTATAAATAAAATTAATTTTACAAATTGTATTATTTTCATTTCATCGTATATGCATTACACATTTGAACACAATTTTAATACTGCGAGTTTCCGTGCGATCCATACGAAAATTAATATACTTTACTGCGTTATAATTGTTATATAATCGTTATTTTGTTTTTGCTATACGGTATAATATATTTTACGATAATAATACGTATATGCCGCCTATTTAGGGTACCTAACACATAATATAGATGTTTATCGGTTTATCTTCATTTTCGTGTTTATACTTATAATATTATTAATATATTAAATTAAACGGAAACCCACCAGGATAATGATTGTACCCATTAAGAAACCTACGCGTATAACGTAGGTATATATTATTATACCTATAATAAATAGGTTTAGTATTATATACCACGACTGCGGTCTCGGTATAATATAAGTATCAATTATTTATCCGCCCATTATGGTTTGTTTACCATATGAATCGCTAACTGCAAGAAAGGGGACAAGTCCATTTTTATCAATTTTGATTTTATTATCATTTTTCATTAAGCACGCGTAAATACATCGTTTACTGCAGATAGGAGTCAAATCCGATTATCAAAACAATAAATATACTGTTTGGAAATTATTGTTTACTATAGAAAGGGTACATGTCCATATTTGGTTTTTGGTCATTCCTGAAAAATTAGGAAAAGTGGACTTGTCCCATTTCTGCAGTTAGCGATTCATATATATAATATATATAATATATTATAACATCAAAATGACAAAATGAATCAATACAAAAATCCATTTTTCGCCGAGATCGCCATAAAAACACATATATATATATATATTACATTATATACGTATTATAAAAATTAAAACGATATATTAAGTATAATGTATTTTATAATATTATACATTTTAACCAACTGCAGTATAACAAAAATCTTTTAGAAAACGATGAAAAACTGATTTTTTTTTTTTTTTTATTTGAAATGGTTCATAATAAAATATTATAATCCCTACACGTTATACACACATATAATTATAAAAATATAAAGTCGACGAGGGGATGATTTAAATTTAAAAATAAAATATATATTTTGTACACACCGGGGGATGTGTGGATATATTTTGTCGCGTTTCTTATATTAACTTTTTTATTATATATAACGCCTCCCCCCAAAAAAAAATATTTAATTTTCGAATTTCCTGTTACAAATATAATATATAATAGTACTTTTATTTTTTCTTCTTAACTATATTATATAATATATTTCACGTATATGATGGTACTTATATATATATATATATATATATATATATATTATTTTTCGTACTGTAAAATATAAAATTAAAAAAAAAAAGACGCGATTTTATAGTTTTTATTTTTTATAAGACTCGATGAGGGGTGTGCGTACGTTCCCAAGGCACACGAACACGCCGTTGCTACTCCTAATATAATTTATATTATATACGCGTGTCTTGACAAACTGAAGAGTAAAAAAAATTAATAACGTACTCGAAATTTTAAACGTTTTCGCATATGCATATTATACCTATTTATATAGGTATAATAAAGTCTCATGTGGTAACTATAAATACGTATTTTAAACCATATTCAACCGCGGTATATTATACGCATACGGTAAAGGTCAAATTTGTTTAAACGGGCACCTTAATATACAAGCGACAAAATAGATATTTATACATAAATATTTATTTTATTACCATGCATATGCAGTTTATTACATATATTTTTTAACCGAACGAATCTGTTATTTTATTTATTTTTTTTCACTCGAAATTAGTATTAAGCTTATACGGTCGCATTTTAAGTATTAATTATACCCAAGTATATATAACATGACTTATATTGACTCGGGACATGCCGCGGACTACGATTTGAGTATTATATAATAAGTATACTTAAATGATGATAACGACGGCGGCGGGCGCAGTGTGATAAAACGCGCGTATAACGTAAACAATTCAGAGGGTATAAATTATATTGTATACACATACAGGGTGCGTGTATTAATATTACAATATTTACGCGCGTGTTCGCACATTCAACGAACCCTTAATTATATCGCGCTGTCGCAGCAGCAGGGTTGAATGTTTACGATTATATTGTATATATATATACCGACTGGCGAGAAACGATTTCGAAACGATGTCCTGATAAATATTTAACCGTCTATACCGTTATCATAATATAATATGATTTAAAAATTTATTTTTATTTCTGATTTAACTTATATTTAAATATATATAAATATATATAAAAGAGTAAAAATAATCAAAATGTATTATAAATTTTGTTATTTTTCCAAGCTTATTCCAAAAAGTCGTTTTCACAAATTACACAATAATATATGCATAATATGATATTATAATTTGAATTTGAATTCAAAAGCGACAACGGTCAATTAAAATATTTTTTATATAAATATGTATATTATAGGTAAAAGTTAAATGGAACGTGAAATTCAATTTAAACGGTCAGTTATATATTTTTATTTTAAGACTGTTAATATTTTTTTTTTTTTTAGTAATGCGTATAATATATTTTTATAGTATGTATGTATAAGAAATATAAATTCTAAACGGTCCGAATAATTATACAATAATAAGTACATTTCATTATATTCATGATGATGGGGGGAATGAGAGAATTATACTAAAAAAAAAATAAAAATATTTTGTTCGTGCTTGACGAAATAATAATATTTAATTTAATAAAATATTTATATACGAGTAAAATATACATTTTTTTCGTATTTAATTCACTGTAGTTTATAACGTACCTATATATAGATATTCGGTATACGAATAAAGATAATTTATACACATATACAGTTTTAAACTAAAAATCACATCATTGGAAAACCAATAAATTTTTCGCTTCGCTCTAAATCTAAAATTATCGAACTTTCTAAATTTTTATATTTCGGTGGGTTAAACGTCCGTACACATTATTATATATTACTTATTAATTATTAGTAAAAATTTATTATTTTTGTAATATTATTTAGGTATATTACAATTTATATAGTGATGAAATCTCGAAAAATAAAAATATCGCAGGGTAATTTTCTCGGTAATATTATATTATATATATATAGTTATCGGAGTGAAATATTATATCCAAGCACGTGTTTTTAATAGGACGAACCGCCCCGATAATTTATTAGGGATGTTGTGTCTAGGCGATGACAATTCCCCGGTGGGCTACCCGCTCCGCGCGCGGTGGTCGCTGCGCCACGCAAAACAAACACACGCGGCTATGCTGCCGGCGACGGGCGTTCACAGGAGTATTGCAGGACCGCCGCCGCCTTCGCATTGCACGTAGGTACTCGTATATATTATGATACATACAGGGTGATAAAAATTTCGTGTTACAAAGATATTGAAAATCGTATTGTAATATAATAGTTTGTAATCCCAATCGTTTTTGTAACGCAAAATTTTGATCACACTATATATTATGTCATATTCGTCCTGACAATTAGTGTATATATAATTATTATATACGAGATGACGTTTCGCGAGACACAATATATAATAATATATACGTATATGTTATTAAGAACACGAGACGCGCATTCATTATGTATAATTAAGTATAATATATATAGGATTTTCAAAAAAAAATATCGTCCAAAATGTCCACAGTGAATATTTTTATAAAAACAACCTGCCGTGGAAGTCTCGTCTATTTCGTCCCTACCGCAGTTCTCGTGATGAGACACCATCATATTATCATATATCATAATTATAATAACATGTTTGTATATACGGTAATTACTAAAACGCGTATATATGGTTGAAATAATATTATAATGTAATAAAAATTTGAAAGAAACGAAAAATCGCCAAATTCTTATTCTAATT
Source organism: Tetraneura akinire (assembly GCA_021307375.1). Taxonomy (NCBI): domain Eukaryota; kingdom Metazoa; phylum Arthropoda; class Insecta; order Hemiptera; family Aphididae; genus Tetraneura; species Tetraneura akinire. The sequence goes on along the minus strand of JAIUCT010000008.1, from coordinate 16,134,686 downwards.
TCTTATTCTTCTTCAAATATTCTATATAAGTATTTATTTTATTAAAAAATTAATAATTATTACCTTAAGTTTCCGTGATAATTGTCATTTCTTATTATATGTATATATTATATTCTGAAAATTCTGAACGTTTTGAAAATTGACATCAAAATTTTTAAATTATAATTTGACGTTTGAAAATGTATTTAAATCGGAGCAATACGGTGTATACACATAAAATAATAAATAGAAATATCACTCCGTATAATTATATATTATGCATACATCATTATTATATATTATTAGTGTGCTGGCGAAATGTCCGAAACGAATTTTTGTCGGCAGCTCACGCACGTGCCGAAGACCGTTCGATTGTGAAATAGGATTTTTCGCCGATACAATAATATACGCTCGTCGATCATTATAAAATTATATTATACATCGGCCGGTCAACTATACATAATATATGTACATATACCGTGTAATCGTGAACAATATTCGACATTTATGTATAATAAATCGACAATTTCGTGGGAACATAATAAGCGAAAAGTATACATTATATAAAAATATAGTAGTAAAAATAAAAATTACAGAGTTAACAGAATTTTCGAAAATTCAATAAAATTGTACCTGATGGTACTTGGAAATATTACGTTACGAGCGAATCTCTATAAAGCTATATACGAGTATAAACTTATAAGTTGTACCTAGTTAAAGCGCGCTGAGCGTATCTTGAAAATTATTTTCTTTTCTTTTTTTTTAATTTTTAGAAAAACCACGAGACTCATATTGTTGTATACATATAATTATTTCATAAAATTAAACACAACACAATTATTATTATATTATGATATTGATTTATTTATCAAATAAAATATATATAATAAAAAAACACGTTATATAACACGAGTAAAAAGAAAATTTATTTCAGATTTGCCTATAACGACCATATTATTGACATTTCGATTGGATTCGTATTCGCATATTATAATTTTAATCTTCGCATACATACGAAAACGTTTTTAAAACAATTCCATGCATATACCTACTCGCGTAAACTATATCATATCACATAAAGTTTCGTTTTGCGTTACAAACTATATAATTGTATATGGTAAATTACTTATTTTGCGTTTCTCTTTCGTAATATTTAGGCACTTAATAACATAATGTTATATTATAACACTATGTGTATTCCCTCGAACGATAATACTCGTAATTAACAATATTTCCCGGCGTCTCGGTCTCTCGCCGAAAACGGCACGATAATAATATTATTTTTACCATAATAATAATAATATAGGGTCGTCGCCGTGTGAACATCAACCGCAGTTCCGCAAGACACACACGATGCGGTATGGCGTGAACCGCGCGCGTATACAGGCGCCACCGAGCGCATACACATATATTATTATATTATTGTATACCGCTGCGTCAACTCTGCGGGTCCCAAAAATAAACGCGCGCGCCACCGGCGGGGCTAATGGGTGGATGTGCCGCTGCTCTGCTCGCCTTCGGGGATCCTTTAGTGATTTATAATTATAATTATTATTATTATTATACGTATAAATACGTTCTTCATCAGGACTGTTACATACGCGCGTTGTTCGGGACGAAATATTATATAATTATATTTCGACGACACGTCATTTAAATATTCCTTATATATATATTATACAGTCTGCGACTTGAAAAATATCTTTTATTTCGAAAATAATAATATTATATGCTATATTTATATTAACGAGTAATCGCGTGTCCTATTTGGTTTGGTAAAACGAAAAAAAAAAAAAATTATTAAATCGATCCGATCTATATATAAATTATAATTTATATAGACATCAGATTTTTTTCGAATTTTCGCGCGAGTGACGCATATAATTATAAAACGTTTATTAATAACCTAAAAAAAAAAAAACGCTAGAAATACGACGCGATAGAAATAATATTCACGTGTCAACGTTAACCTAACCGATTTTTGTTATTTTTTTTATATACACATATAATAGTGTAAATAATCCGATCACCCTGTATACGTGCACGTTTTCGTTATTGTTTCTTTCCGGTAAAACAACACACGTCACGTGCGATTACGGTATAAGAACAATATAATATATATTATATACGTACGAATAATATGTTCGTATATCGACTATCGGACCGCCCTCGAAGCTATACATTTACAATATAATATATTATATATGATAAGGATAACGTTCGTTTTATTTTTCTATCTCGCGCGTCTCCCTGGAAAATAAAATAGTACGTACATACGCGTATTATTATTATTATTTTTTTTTTTTTGCAGCCGAACGTTTCCCGAGTGCATCGCGCCCCCAGAGGCCGACGACGACAAATTGCCGCGGTAATCCGAAGTGACGTTCATCCCCCGACGCGCGCGAGAGACTCCTCCGCACGGGGTCTCGGGGATTACGCTCGACGGTAAGACCATCATGATTTTTGCCAAAGGGACGGCTTAAGTACATCTATTTATAAATACACATATATATATATGTTTATGCGGGATGGTCCATTTCGCGATTCCTAAATACCCAACGTAAAAAAGTGAAAAAGAAAATATAATAATAAATAAAATCACAAAACGCTAAATTTCAAATCCCGCAGTAATAAGGGGACGAAAACGATTTTTTTGCTTCCCGTAAATAAAAAAAAAATACGTCATTAAATTTTTGTGAAAGTTTATATTATGAAAAAACTATCGCTTTATTTTTATATATATAAATAATAACAATAATATACTATAATTATTTTTCCTTCCGTCGTATAGAATTTATCGTATAGGGCGTATATTAAATTGAGACAATTAATTTATTAAAAATAAAAATATTTAATTGAAATTATTTTATTAAATAAAATAAAATAATTTTAGTTATATAATTTATAATATTTACAACTGTTATTATATTAATATAGATGAGGTAAATAATGTTCAAATCTTTAAATATATTATAAAGAGTGTGATCATAAATATAGTTTATAATATGTTACAAAATCAACGAAAATCAAGTATTTTATATTTACATAATAACACTCCATTTTGTATATATTATTATTATTATTATTTTATATAAACAACATTTATTTATAAATAACTTTATTTAACAAGCATATTAAATGTTTTGCAGAGACCATTGATTATATTTTTTTGTGCATATATATATTTATGATATTATGAAAGAAATAAGAAACAATTTTATTCCAAATAAACAAAAACAAGTCAATTTTCACAATATACGAGTTGTATAGGTATAATATTTACATTTTTATCCAATTATTTGTTTCGTAAATTAAATCCTTTATATACATATTATATTATATTTTATGTGCGTGTGTTTACAAGCATGTTTATATATTAATAAACATATTTTATTGTCGATTTATAATAATTATTATAGGAATACACGTTTTTATGAAACATATAACGTTTATTTTATTTTAAAAACGACCACATTATAATTTATAGTGATATATGTATACACATATTACACTATTATTATTTATATAATACGAGTATATTATTGCTGTGTATAAATATTAACTGAAAAAAATTAAAAACAAACTTATAGTTTAAACAATATATTATACGATATACCGATATTATATATGTTCTATTTAGATACGATTGCATTATATTTCTCATATAAATTGTGTGTATATAAATTTATAAATAATATAACGTTTTTATACTTATTATTATTATATCTTTTATTACTAAAAAGTATAAGCATTAAGACTTTAAATTAATTACTATACTATATATTGAAATACAATAATTTTAGTGTATATATTGTTACTCTAAATATTTAAAAATCAGCTGATGAATCGAATTTTCATCATTTTAATATCATAATTTAATAAATATTAAATTATAATTAATTAAATTAATATTTAATAATAAACATTAAATTACAAATCGCAAACACTATAAACTTAAATTATTTATATTTACTTTTTATATAGGTAAATATTATAGTATATTAGTATTATTTTTATTAAATAAAAATACCAAATGTCTACAAAAAAATTTGTTTTTATTTCAACAAATACGTATTTCGAAAACAATGTTTTCATCATCAGTGTTAAAGCCAACGGTTTTTAAGGATATAATGTTTGATAAAATTGGCAATTTTGGGTTTTAAGGTCTGAAAATATTAGAAAAATCAGCTAATAAGTTTCAATTTTTATTTTATAGCCGGTTAAAGTTAAAATTTTTAGTGTAATCGAAAATCTAAGAATATATATAATTATTCTTATCATTATTTCTCAATTCCTTTACAACAATATTTAATAAAAAAAAAAAATAAAAGATTTTGAAAATGTTATTGAAGCATACATATATTTGGTTAACGTAGTTCCAAAATATTAGAAAAATCTCAAGTATCAAATTTTTTTTTATAGGTGTTGATAGTTAAAATGAGTAAAATCAATATTTGAAGTATTTATATGCATAGATTCTTATTATAATATATTTCAATATTTTACAATAATGTTATATAAAATTGACAAAAAATTTTGAAAATTTTATTAGAGTTCAAATACATTTTACTTAACTCAGTTCCGATTAATTGTGAATACAAGTAATATAACATTTAAGAGTGTCTTTTCACTTTTGTAGCTGTTTAAAGTATAAAAATAAGACCTGATGCTGCTGTGGAAGGGATACAGGTGTAAAGAGGATAGTGTTGAATAGTTGATTAAAATTTGAATGCAATTATGATAAATAATTACATTTGAAAAACATATAGATGACAAATATTTTATGGGTAGGTACTAGTATATCTATATAGGTATAAATATTGAATGTAGAGACTGATAAATGTAAAAATTTAAATAGGTATATATATATGTATAATATTATATATATATAGATAATATTATTTGATGATCTTCGCTCAAAATCGTAATTCCAAATGTATATATAATGCATTCAAATTTTAATCAACATTCAACACAATCCTCTTTACACCTGTATCCCTTCCCTTGCTTTTTCCCGTTTTCTAATTAATATAACATATTCTATTTATGCGCGTGTATATTACTTGCAGGTTATAAAAATATATTATTAAGAATTTCAGTTAATAAAACAATTCAGTAATTGGGATTTCGCAAAGACAATATATAATATATATATACCTGTATAATATGATGGAGATGATCGTAACGATTATTACTACTTATAATCTTTATGATGTTTGTACGATTTATATTTTTATATAATATATAGCAATAGCAAATGATATAAATATTAAGAAAAATATACTATTATTATTCGCATAAATATATATAGTAAGGTAAAGACTGATAAATGCCAAAACAATGAAACTATATTATATTATAGCGTATACATATTTGAGAATTAATATCACCTATAAACATGTACGTTTTATATTTTTATACAATACCTATTATTATTATAAATATACATATAAGTATACCGTACAAGTATACCATGGTATATAATTTATAGGTTATAGGTCAAAGACAATATATAATATTACAATATATATACTCGTATGTATAAGGATTATATTATAATATGTATCAAATCTATAATATTTTATAAGTAGAGAAATGCAAAAATTTCGGCGAGATGCCTCCGGGACGAGATTTAAAATATTTATTCCGCGACGCGCCGACGATATCGATCTCTGCGGTGCGCGACGTGAACGAGCGAGCGCGCGTGCTGCCGGCGGACGGGCATTGGTCGGATGGGCGTGACCGTGCGGTCGGCGTGGCGTCGGCCACCCGGCCGGTGGGACGAGATACGCGTACGAGCCGGCAGCCGCCCGGGCCCCGGCGGCAGTTCGATCGTCCGCGGCAGCATCGTAACCGAGGTCCGTATTCTTACCGTATATATTATACGCGCAATATATAATTAAATACGAGATCGGTCGACCGCACGAGATCCGCACGGCCATGCGATCATCTTCCGCAACAGACCGCACAGTGTCACGCAGAAACGGACGACCGGGCGTAAGCATACACGTTCAAAAATCCGTATTATAAACGGTAAAAACTATCATATATATTACATTATATTATGTGTACCGGTTGAATCTTAATACATAAAAAATAGGTACACGTTATAATACACCGCGTTGAAAAACACACATATTTATATATATAATATATAATAATTATGTTGGCCACCCAATCGAAAATGCTCTACCAGCTGAACAAGTACTGCGTGGAACGGGTGGAAACCAGAAAGTCGAGCACGGCCAAAGCGGTGCGCGAGGTGTGCAAAGTGGTGCAGACCGTGCTGCACGAGGTCGAGGCGCAGGAACCGCGGTTCATATCGTCGCTGGCCGAGTGCAACGGCCGGTACGAGGGCCTGGAGGTGGTGTCACCCACCGAATTCGAGATCGTGCTGTACCTGAACCAGATGGGCGTGTTCAACTTCGTGGACGACGGGTCGCTGCCCGGTTGCGCGGTGCTCAAGCTCAGCGACGGCCGAAAGCGCAGCATGAGCCTATGGGTGGAGTTCATCACCGCATCCGGTTATCTGTCCGCTCGAAAAATCCGGTCCCGGTTCCAAACGCTGGTGGCGCAGGCGTGCGACAAGTGCGTGTACCGAGACTCGGTGAAGATGATGTCAGATACGGGTGAGGTGAAGCTGCGCATCCGGGACCGATACGTGGTGCAGATCACGCCGTCGTTCAAGTGCGCGGGTGTGTGGCCCAGGTCCGCGGCCCACTGGCCGGTGCCTCAGCTCACGTGGCCGCACCCGAACCTCATCGTGGAGGTAAAGACCGAGGGATTCGACCTGCTGTCCAAGGACAGCGTGATCATGCACGGCAAACAGAACTCGATGGAGGGCGACGCGTGGGTGATGTCGTTCACGGACGTGGAGAACCGGCTGTTGTACGGCGGGTGCCGGAAACGGTGCCTGAGCATACTGAAAACGCTGCGGGACCGGCACCTGGACCTGCCCGGCAACCCGATCACCAATTATCACATCAAGACCCTGTTGCTGTACGAGTGCGAGAAACATCCCAGGGACGCGGAATGGGAGGAGACCAGCATAGCGGACCGCATCAACGGTATACTGTTGCAGTTGATCTCGTGTCTGCAGTGTCGCCGGTGTCCGCATTACTTCATCCCGCATCTGGACCTGTTCAAGGGCAAGACGCCCGCGTCGCTGGAGAGCGCGTCCAAGCACGTGTGGCGGCTTAGCCGGGAGATACTGACCAATTCCAGGGCTTTCGACAAACTCTAATCATCGCATCATAAAATTATAACAACGACAATATGATATCATCATCAATGTGTCGTCGTCTGTTTGTGACACACTATATATTTTGTAAACTGTAATATTATATACAATATATATTATATAAAGCATGAAGACTAGTCAATATAATATAAACGCGTTTTTTATTCTCGAGAACGAAATAAATTTTTCAAAAATATACGTTTAAACTTAATTATTTTATATTTAATATATATGTTATTATAATCGACGAAAGATCTCCCAAAAGCGACAAAATCCATGTCCTCTTAATTACATAATTTTCTTTTTTCTATAACTATTATTCGCGTCTATCGTATATATAATATTTGAATTATTTAACCCTTGTTTTATGTTTGATTTCATTATTATTATATAATGTAATATAGTTAAATACGGATAGGTTAGGTGTTATTATAGTATGACATATTACCTCTTTTTATATAGCATACTATATAGTATATAGGTATATATAAATATAATTAATAATTGCAGGTATTCGTAATATATTTAAACTAAAAATATTGTTTTTTATATACGTGTGAAAAATGTGCAATATTAGCAATAATATTATAATAACATATAGTGATGATAATATAATATAAAGATATTTCATTATTATTATTATTATTTTTTTTTTTTTTGATTTATGTATACTATAGCTATAATAATAGTTACCTATAATGTACAATATAATATTATACCTATTATGTCTATATACGATGTAATATAATTATATAGATGATGTGCGCATATACTACAGATTTTTAATAAAACTGCAGCTTATTTATCGTATATACAATTTAATTATTGTTTTGTAACGTTTATATTAAATGTACCTAAGTATTTTCTAAACACATGATCCACTCTAAATCAAATATATTATTAAATATATAATCTATAGTGTAACTAAAATTCGAAATCCAATACAATAATAAAAAAAAAAATTGTTTTTGTAATTAGTCATTACTCATTAGATATAGAATTATAATCACTTTATTGCGGTCATAAAAAAAATGATAATAAAAATATCTATAATTATAGGTACCTATACCTATTTATAGTCGGCCCAATAATAATTACTTTATAATAATACGTGCGAACAGATATCGGCGTATTGTATACCCCGAACGATTCATCTGTACCTATATTATATAATATTATATTATTAGATCGGCACGGGTATTTAAAATGATTTAAATTCATGAACAATTCCAGTTTTTTTTTTTTTTTTAAAAAATAATAAGATATATGTATATGCGTAGCGGAAAATAATATAATATTCGTATAAATCGTATATATAATTTTATCTAAAACTACCATCTTAATATAATATATATTATATATAGATGTCACATAAAATTACTTTTAATCGGTATAATATATATACTTATTCAAATTACGATCGTTGAATGAATATAGGTACCTATACGTATATACTTAAATATAGTATACGTATAATAATGTTCAGTTTTGTACCATCATACATACAATAACAATAAATGTTTATTTATATACAGGGTGATTTTTTTATCTTACTACACTCATTTTCTCGGTCAATTTTAATGTTTTTCAATTTTTTTTTTTTTACAAAATATATAGAACTTATAACACTACATTTTTATATAAAAATACAATTTTTTACATTTCTTTTTCTTGCTGATTTTTGAATTTTTATACTTTTTTTAAATGGCATGCTATATATTTATTGACACCAAAAAATAGGTAATAAAATTATAAGAATTATATTCCTTTGTCATTTTTAATTTTGTTAACTTTTCAATGAACTACAGTGATTTTCATTAAACTCTTAAATGGATATTTATTAAATAGTGAAAGTACTTTTTCGGAGACGCTAATTTTAGTGTTTACAAACACTGTTTCATTAATAAATATTTTATTATCAAATCCTATACCAACAAAATATTACAAGTGTGTATTTCCAATTTAATATCCAATTATAATAATAAACACAATTAATTAAATACCTACATAACCATCTTATGGAATATTGTCGAAATGTCTATATATCGCCTTAAAATTAATAATCATTCATATCATAATTTAAAATAATATTATTGGTATTTTGGTAATAGTGTTTGGCTTTGGATTTGTACTATGGTATAACCTCAATCGTCTTGACGGGAATTTACGTTTTTACTTTAATGTATCAAACAATATAATAATTATTGCAAGCTGAGTTAAAAGTTAAAACCACATGGTACTCGTACGTTATAATCATTGTATATTCCTCAGTTTTTTTTTATTATTTTAATATTATATATTCTAAGTTGTGTTATGTTATAAAAAAATATTTTATTATAATGGATTGACTTTTTAAATTTTAAGTTAATATTACCTATAATAATAATTATATTATACTTGTTTTACAATTTATATGAAATTGAAAATGAAAATTACATAAATACAAATACTTACCTAGTTTACCAATATCTGTATTATAATAGATGTTACTTTAATTAAATAAAATAATATTCAATATATTAAATAAAGCCGTGGAAATGTGGAATAAACCTACAAATCCACGATCAATTAAATTGCGGTAAGTTATATAATATAAATATATTATAATGGGTTACCTAATGTGCATTTCATTATCATTTGTACTTAAATACTACATATTTATAAATTATATTTTTTATTACACACACAATTAATTTAAATTTGTTTTTATTTTATACTAGTTGGTGGAACGATAAAAACTAATAAAAATTATTTTCAAGACGATAAGAAATATAATATTATTACTTCGTCAACTATTATTCATACTTATTTGTTATTTATATGTATAAAAACTGGATTCAATGGTCAAGTTAAATATTTTGGTAAGTACCTACATAATTTAAATTAAAAGATTAATAAATAATCAGAACAATTTTTTAATTTAATTTATATTAGAATATAATATGAAGATTATAATCATCTGTGCATAGAACATTCAAATCACTGTTTCTTATATTGTCAAAAATGTATACATCTTTCATCGACTACTGAACTAATGAAGACATCTTGAAGTAACCAATAAGCCAAAAATAAATAAAATACCTATAACTCTTGTTCATTTTTTATTTATTAGTATTCTGTGATAATTAAAAAATATACTGCATATTTACTATTAAGGGTAACAACATTAGTGGTTAATCCAGTAGGTAAGGCTAAAACTGAAAGTATATTATAATAAAAAATAGTTATAAATTATAATATAAAATTCAATTTAACAATTGTTTTATTTTTTATTTTATAAAAAAAAGTCTAAGAGTAGATACTATGAAAAAATAAATGTGCCATAATTTAAATTAGTTAACCACAGTATAAAAAAAATTATTAATAAATATGAAAAAAAATATTTTCCAATTTCAATTATTACCTACTGAAATAGTGTTTTTTTAAAACTGATGTTTTTACCCTTTATCATTTTAAATATATTATTATCATCGCCATTTTTATATTTAAATTTAATTTATTATGTCTAGGATTATTGAAAAGATTATTCTCATTTTATAACATATATTTTAATCTAAACTCATATTTTGCACATGTGTAAAACGAATATTTGGATGAAAATATGTTTTTAAAATGGGAAAAGCTTTTCGTTATCCTAGGCTATTAAATTATTATAAAACATTTAAATGGTAGTTTGATTATGTATAATATATATAAAATGAAATTTTAAATTAATTTATCAGATTTATTTATTTATTTTTGTTAAAAACGATTTTAAAAAAATCATATTTTCAAATAGTTTTTAATAAATAGGTAATTTGAAAACATTAAAAAATTGCTTTAAAATTGCTTTAATTTTGTAATATTATAAATTATGTATATAATTATTTAATTAACCTACTGATAATGGAAGAAAAATGTTATATATATAAGTATAAATTAAAATAAACATGTATTTATTTATGATAAATTGATGGTCAATGTTTTTTATTATATTTTGTGTTGATTGTTGTATGTAAAAATTATAAATTGCGCATCAATTATATAAAATATATAATGTTAAACTATAATATTTTAATTGTTTGTATATTCATAAATGAGTACTATGATAATGTAATGTTTAATATATTTTATATTAATTTGTAATTATTTACATTTACATAATTTATAATTATTTATTATAAATCATAAAATGTGTTTTTTCATAGCATTAACCAAATATATTTTTATATAGTTGTAACAGTGAAGTGAATTCTTAGTTAAAAAAAAAAAAAAAAAATTACTAATTAGATGTTTGTAATCCTTGTAATTCTTTATTTCATAGTTTTATACCTATTAACATAATTATGTAATTATCCATGTCTGGATGCAATTCTGGTCTTAGAAAACAAGTTAAAATATATAAAGAAGGAAAAAAATCTCCTTCAATATTTCATCCTAAGAGGTAGTGTCATATTTAGTTTTATACATTTGTTTCTTATTTAAATTTATATTTCATTAAGATTTTAATAAAAATTTAATGAATATAAAAATACTTGTGTTAATTGACTTTTGATATTAGAAATAATACTTAAAAGGTAAAAATGTACTTTTTTGTATAATATCTGGTCACCCTACATATTGTACAAAAACAACAAATAAATGAAATTCATTAAACAATATTTATTTAAAATTTAGAATATGATTGTTATTTGGAATACAAAAATTCCAAGAGCTGATGAAGTATTAACAAAAAATGATGGAGTGTGTGAATTACATTTTAATTCTGAGGATGTAATAAAAAATAAAACGTTTGAAGATAAAGAAGGCAATAAAATACATTACTATCTAATGAACCCTTATTTATAGGACAATTAAAAATAAAAATATTAAAAAAGAAAATCTCCAACAAATAGAACAATACAGGAAAATTATATATAAAAAAAAGTCATGTACCATTAATGTAAGATCATTCTAAATAATTTTAAGATAAGCTATTAATATATAATAAAATATTTAATTGCTGTTAAATATGAATTTATTATATTAATATAAAAGAGTTTATACTCCTGTCACATGGGTGTGCGAATCATAGCCTTTAATTTTAATTAGAATTTGAATACAATGATAAACTATTGCATTCGAAAAAAACGATTCTGAGCGAAGTTCAGTCAGATTATAATTTTCGTTTGAACTAAAAATATCAATTTAAAACAGTTATAAAAAAAATTTAGACTAGGGATTTTTATAATATTTTAGTTTTTAGTATAATGTTAAGTAATATGTAAGTATACTTCAGTAAAATTTTCAGACCTTAATACCAAAAATTGCCAATTTTATCAAACATTATATAGGTAAAAACGAGAATTTTACGAAATATTCAATGTCCAATATTTTGTAGAAAAATGAACGTAACTGTTCCAAAATTTTACCACATATATATAATACTTATGTGAACACCCGAAACAATTTTCAAGTCTCTATCTTAAAAATTGCCCGAGTTATCGAGAAATATAGAAATCGAATTCGTCAAAATTTCATTTTTCGCGAAAAATGCTGTTTTTTCGTCATTTTTTCGCCGTTTTTTCTACCGCATAGGGTCAATTTTGAGAAATTCGAAAAATGACCTAAATAAAGTACCAACTAGATCCACTTTGCTACCGGAAACATACCCTATTCGTGATAATCGGAGCATTATTTCGGGTAGTAAAAGTGTTTACAGAATAAAAAAAAAAAAAAAACAAAAAAAAATCACACATCATTGTAAAACCAATACATTCTTCGCTTCGCTCAGAATCTAAAATAAATGTACATGTCACTGTCACATGATAATTGATTTTGGTGGCCAGCATAGACTTATAATATATTATAAGTCTATGGATTATACTATGACTGATTACATTAGTAAAAAATGATAAGATATTTTACGTAAACATTGATAATGTTTAAATCATATACCAACATAATATTACAAGTGTGTATTTCCAATTTAGTATCCTACTATGATGATAAACAAAATCAATTAAATACCCCTTCCTACATCTTTCCTCACAATCAGACGTAATCGTGGATTCATTAACGTTTAACGACAACCACTATAATAATATAATATGAATACAGATTAGGTGTATATTTATAAATAAACCATGCACAATAATTATACGTATTTAATTTTATAAAAATACAATCGTATGGAAAATTGAAAGTGAACCGTAGTAACAGTGACGTAAAAACTGACAAAAGCTCCTCCTACATATGAAAAATAAATGAATTTCAAAGACGTATATTATCAAAACAAATTGAAAAAAATGAAAAATTTCTTCACGAAAATTATTTTTAAATTATTGCCCATGTCATAGAATAAAAACATATATAGCATGCCATTTAAAAAAAGTATAAAACCTAAAAATTTAATAGGAAAAAAAATTATAAAAAATTATATGTTTATGTCAAAATATAGTGTAATGTACACCAAATATTTTGTAAAAAAAAAAAATTGAAAAACTTCAAAATTGACTGAGAAAATGAGTGTAGTAAGATAAAAAAATCACCCTGTATATAGGTTTTATGTAAATATAATCTTAATTTGTTATGGTCGGATTTTTTAAATGCAGTCATTGTATATTTACACTCCGATACATAAGTCTGTATAACCTGTTATTTATATATTATATTATATAGGTTATAGATATATATATATATATATATTTTTTTTTATGAAAGTATTAATTATATAATAAAACGACTCAGCTGCACTATTGTTGCAATAACATATTTATGATAATAATTTAACGTAAAATATAATATGTAGGTACCTATACGCAATATTATTATTATGTCGACCGTCTTATTTACACAGACGAAAAAAATAATATAAAAATACAATATTTCATATAAAATATAAATACAGAGCAATGTGGTCAATGGTCATAATAATATATTTATGCGCATCTCGCAATATGACGAGAACTGCGTAATATATATTAAAATACAGTTATATTATAAATAATTTATATGAAATAAATTCAAATTAGATTGCTCTCGAGGACCAATAATATTATTATTATATAACTGAATTAAAAAATAAATAAATAAAACCAAACGTTTTTATTAATTGTTTTATTATTATAATTTAACCATATAATATGACGCATGCCCGTTCATTTTACCAATAAATATAATAATAAACGTCCAAAATAAACTATATTAATTATTATAGTGGTTTTAACCGCGGTATATCGTATCAGTTTCGTCATATGTATATATATATATATATATATATATATATTATATAGGTATAGATAGTTTTATCATTTAGTAGAATCTATATATACGATTTATTTTTCTTATAAGGTTATATATATATATATAGTATTTAAATATAAAAAAATAGTTTTATTTTTAATTTTAGAAAGAATAATACATTTATTATAATATACAAAAAAAAAAAAACAAATGGGAAGTTAAAATTTGTAAATAATTGTAATTTTATATACGAGTACGTATACATATTATAAAATATCGTATTGCGCGATTTCTGAAGTATAGGATTATTAGGCATAATACACAAAAAGTATAATTTAAAAATATATATTATAATATGACATTGCATATTATAACCACATACCTGGTTCGACGACTTTACATATAATATATTAAATATATAGGCGTATAAAATTATACGAGTTTGAAATCGAACGACATCCGCGCGGGACAAATTATTATATACACTGCAGGCCTATATAAATATTTTAAATATATTAAAAAGAGATCGATGGCTATTCGAGTGAAAAAAATTTGTTCGACACGCGGGTAAAATGTTACTTTTTTAATTTTTTTTTTTTTTTATAAAGGAATAAAAAATAACTATATATACACTTAGGTGTATAAATATATAATTTTCGTTGTATTATCGTAAATAAATTTTCGGAGACATATATTATACCTATATTTATACGTCGTACATAAGAGGCGAGTGAAAAAATAACACATACACACGCGCCGTCATAATAATAATAATAATAATAATAATAATAATAATAATAATAAAAATAATAATAATAATAATAATAATAATAATATATATCTATTTCGTATAAAATAATATAAAATAAATTACGAGAAAACGCACACGTCTCGTTTCGAAAGGGAAAACAACGCGCGTATCAAATTTCCTGCAGCACGCGGTATACATATATAATATAATATTATATTATTATAAATCTATCCGAACACGAATTGGATATATGTTTATATGTACCAGTATATACAGAGTGCGATCAAAACGTCGCCTTAAATATATATATAAAAAAAGAAAAATGCGAGAAATACACGGTTTTCGATGTCTTTTTTTTTTTAAAAAAAAATTTAAAATTATATGCCTAAAATTCCGATCGCCCTGTATATATAATTTATTTTATATACCCATTTATACGTAAATCGCGCGGTAAAAATAAAAATGTGCTTTTCGCATACACACACACACAAATAAATAAATAAAAAATACGGTGAAAATATACGCATACGCGTATAATCGGGTTATTAAATTACTGTTCGTGCGTATATTATAATACGAACGCGAGAAATAAAGTATCGGCCGCGTTGATCGAGCGCGCGCGCGCCCGAGCGTGGGACGCGCTGCCCGTCCGCCCCGGATCGATATAACCGCGCGCAAAATAGGCGGTCCCCGATGTAACGCCCTCCCGGACCGCCCGGCGCGGGCCACCATCCGTCGGGGCCCCGTCATCGTCTAGCGGTCTCTCCGTCCGCAGCGGCAGTGTAGTACGAGTGAATACGCGCGCAC
Organism: Tetraneura akinire; assembly: GCA_021307375.1. NCBI lineage: Eukaryota > Metazoa > Arthropoda > Insecta > Hemiptera > Aphididae > Tetraneura > Tetraneura akinire. The sequence goes on along the minus strand of JAIUCT010000008.1, from coordinate 16,118,706 downwards.
GGCGCATCAGGTCCGACGCGTAACGCAGCTACCGCGTTATATAGTTTTAATATCGTTTCGTAAAATTATTATAATAACGCGTTAAATCGCATAATATATTATAATTATTCATTTACAATATTGAATTATACGCGCGGAAAACACACATCGTACATACGGATGCGATTTTTTTCTTTTTTTTTTTTCTTCGTTTAAATATAAAATTAAAATAATTTGTGTAAAAGTATACATTATAAGTATATATAGTATACATATATAATATATGCCATAGTGGTGAGCACCTCGTCGGCGTCATTGTACGTGCGCACGTCACACGCTGATATAATAACATGCGATACGGTGAAAACATGCTCGTGCCGCAAGACATGTTGTCGGCCCAGACGAAGATGTCGTACCAGTTGGGAAAGTTTTGGGCGGAACGGGTGATGGCCCGCAAGACGGCCGCGATGAAAACGATCCGCGAAGTGTGCAAGGTCGTGCAGGACGTGCTACGCGAGGTCGAAGCGCAGGAACCGCGATTCATTTCGTCCTTGGTCGAGTGCAACGGCCGGTACGAGGGCCTGGACGTCGTGTCGCCAACAGAGTTCGAAATCGTGCTATATCTGAACCAGATGGGCGTGCTCAACTTCGTGGACGACGGGTCGCTGCCCGGTTGCGCTGTGCTCAAGCTCAGCGACGGCCGAAAGCGCAGCATGAGCTTGTGGGTGGAGTTCATCACCGCGTCCGGTTACTTGTCCGCCCGGAAGATCCGGTCTCGGTTCCAGACGCTGGTGGCCCAGGCGTGCGACAAGTGCGTGTATCGGGACTCGGTGAAGATGATCGCGGACACCAGCGAGGTGAAGCTGCGTATCCGCGAACGTTACGTGGTGCAGATCACGCCGTCTTTCAAGTGCGCGGGCATCTGGCCGCGGTCGTCTGCACACTGGCCGATGCCGCAGATACCGTGGCCGCACCCGAACCTCGTTGCCGAAGTAAAGACTGAGGGATTCGATCTGCTATCCAAGGAGTGCGTCACGCTGCACGGAAAACAGTCCGCACTCGAGGGCGACGCGTGGGTGATGTCGTTCGTGGAGGTCGAGAATCGGCTCACGTTCGGCGGCTGTCGGAAAAGGTGTCTGAGCATACTGAAGACGCTGCGAGACCGCCACCTGGATCTACCCGGCAATCCAGTGACCAACTATCACATCAAGACCCTACTGCTGTACGAGTGCGAGAAACATCCGATGGACGTGGAATGGGACGAGCTGTGTTTAGGCGACCGGATCAACGGCATACTGTTGCAACTGATCTCGTGCTTGCAGTGCCGCCGGTGTCCGCACTATTTCTTGCCGCACGTGGATCTGTTCAAGGGAAAAACGCCCGGAAGCTTGGAGAACGCGGCCAAACAGACGTGGAGGCTGACCAGAGAACTGTTGACCAATTCCAGAGCTTTTGACAAACTGTGACCCGTTTGCAATATACGTTTATATAATATATTTATAAATAAATTATAATATTATACATATATTATTATTTTGTATAACGTATATACTCGTATATATAATATGTATGTATTATAGTAATATTATAGCGAGTTTATTTTCTTTTTACTATTATAATTATGTTTTTGTTATAAACACGTCATCAAATTCTATAATTATTATTTTTATTATTATTTTTCTCGTTTTTTTTTTTAACAATTTTTTTTTCTTTTTGTACGTGTTCCTATAGGAAATCATTCATATTAATTATTATTAACCATAAATGTTATACCGCTTTAAACGTTTTAAATCGCGTTATGATTATTATTTTAATATAATTTTTTTTATATATATATAAAATCGAACCAAATCATTTTTATTTAATTTAATAATTATTTGCGAATTGTAATGCAAGAAAAACATATTTCGTATAATAAATATATATATTATTATTTAACATAATTATACTTTAATGATGTCACTGGTCAATATTACAGTTTCAATTAAATTTATTACGCATGTTATTTGCATTATTAAAAACTGAGTATAATATTACTATTATAATAAATACGCGTTAAATGAAAATTAACAAACAATTAATAAAAATAATAATAAGAATGAATGTTTTGGTTTTTAAGTATTTTTATTAATATTCAACGAATAAAAATTTGATTTTTTTTTTTTTTATATAAATATATTTAAAAAAAATTTTTTGTTATTTTTAATAATAATATTCTACAAGTTATTAGATATTATACATACGAGCAATAAATATATTGTTATTTTAACATTTTATTCTTCGAAAATATAACAATAATTACACGCGTTTATTTAACGTATATAATAATGTAATATAATTGATAATAAATATGATGTGTTATGCATTTTTATTCCAGACAAATATTGTTTTGATTTATTTTAGACGTTTATATACATTTTAACTAACATTAAATGCATATTATTATAATTATTATAATACACGTGTATATAATTACTAAATTATAGTTTAATCAGTTTACGCATTTTCATCCGCAATATATTGGTAAATATTTGATTTAAAATGTTATTATTTATTCACATAAATGAAACCGTTTAATTTAGCTATATACCATAATATTACATTATATTATGTATTCATGTGTATTCTTTGAGTATTTTAATAATTAATAATACAATTCAAACACAAATATTATATTGTCCATATATCACATTATTTGAGTGCTATCGCAGTGGATTTTTTAAAAAACATAATTTTTTGGACTTTTATCCACTTTCAAAAAAACAAAAAAAATAAACTTAAAGTACAAATATTTCATATTATAATGTTTTTTATTCTTATTCGTTCTGGTAACATGTAGTAGACATAATTATGATTTATATGCTGTCATAAAAATTTTTCTGCGATTACTATGAAAGCTATACTATTGGAAGTACGGAGAGCTGTTTTTAGTATTAAAATTTTTACTACGACGGCCTCTTAATATATATATAATATTATACATAATATATTAATATGTGCAGTGTTCGTTGTTCTAATTAAATTAAAAATATCTAAAAAAAATAATAAAATGAAGATTTCGCTTTTTATTATACACCAATATCTACCTATTATATGTACCTATATATTTTAATATGTTTTTATTATCATCACATCACCGTTTATATTATATATAAGTACATTCAATTATTATACACATGGATATTAGTATATAGATTATACGTGAGTACTTCCTACATATATATTTTAAGTATATCGAGGATTTAAAAAAATGAAAAATAAATGGCGAGAATAATAATTAAATTTATTTTATTTAATTTAATCAATGGTTTTTAATCAATAGTCCCGATATAGTAATTTAATACAAAATATACAGTATATATTATATATACAATTCGATTTTAGAACATTTATTACATAATAAAAACGAGTATATAAAAAGTGATGATAAAAATTATGGCTATAATAACACTATACAATAAAGTTTGTATATTATGTTATATATAATATAGTTGCATAATATAACGAATGATATAAGTTTCTGAAAGGTAAACATTTTACAAATATCGGAACTTATAGTCATTTTTTTTTTTCAATTACCCATAATATTTATAACTTATATATATATATTATAGTGGGGTGGAAGAACCGAATTATATTATTTTTAGGAGGCGAGAGCAGCGTGTTTCTCTCATAATTTTTTTCACTCGAATTTAACTTTTGAAAAATGATGTTCACCGCGGGAAAAAAGAAAACAGGACCTGTATATACTTTTTTTTTTTTGTGGATTACGGTAAGTGGTGTACTTATTATATATACAAGAGTGAAACTGCGTTATTTTTAGGTAGGTATATATATATAATATATGTATATATACCTATATATATATACGGTCCAACGGTTTTCGGTATATGATAAATGAAGAGAAGTGCATTAAAGACGAAAACATCATCGGTCCCCAGGAGTGTTGTAAAAACGGAAGAAGACACGGTCACCATAAGCGCACGCTATATTGCTGAGGAGGGTGGTAATTGAGTTAAGTGCATATACCTATAGCTCTCTCGCGGAAGTGGTCTGGTATCACTTAAACGTTCGCGCGGAGACTGAAGATCGGGGATAACGAATTATATGAGTTAACGATATAATTCTCACCCTCTTAATTGCTTTTAATAATATAAATATATCGCGTTAATGAAAGTCCTTGTCTTAAAAAAAAAATATATATATGTGATCATATTTGCAACGTATAATATGCACAAACAAAAATATCTTTCGAGTCTATAATTATAATATATTGTGATGTATAATAATTAATAATAGATAAACGAATAATTTTCAAAGAAAAAAAAATTAAATATATTTACTATATATACCTACAGGTCGGGTTCATTTTGCCGAAGCCATTTTTGTTTTTTAAACCCTATAAACAACTATACATATAAGTATAGACATATAACAAATATATTATATTGTATTCAAAATCTCCTCGTGTATATTACAATAGGTGATACGAGTATATATAATAAATACAATAAACCATTATACGCTATTATTTGTATACGTTACACACATAGCAGGGAGAGGATACACGCGTAAAAAGAAAAAAAGAAATATATATAAAATGTGTATTGTATATATAGAGCGATCGGAATAAAAAAAAATTGGGGATACACATATGTAACATAATATATAATATAAAAACGTATATAATAATATTATATATACGAGCACTTCCTATACAGTTTTTTTTTTTTTAACTTGAAATTAAGTTAGCACTCTGTATAAATTTTATAATTATATTGTTTCGACATAATAAAACCGTATATACATGGAAGTATAATATATAATTCAATGTGCACGATGTATAACCGTTGTGACCAACAAGGTTATAAGTATATAACCATCATCGTCAGTGGCGATATATACCGCGAGCTCTCCAAAATATATACTATAGGTACCTATTATATAATAAAAGTAGATATATATAGGTATAAAATATATAACACAGATGTTTTATACCGCACAAAATACTGTTGTTTACACACACACACACATATATATGACTATATTATATGGTACATAAACATGTATATAATAAAATAAGTATATAGAGGATTACCATACACCCGAAGGCCATCGAATTCTATTGTCGTAAACCCTGCGCGATGTGATGATCATAATGGCTATTATACGCATTTTATAAGTATAATATGTTTGTATACGTTGTCGAGGTACATTAAATGATAATATATAAAATATAACCGATACGAATATAAATATAATATTATACGCGTCACACAACGGGACGTTCAACAAAAAAAAAAAAAAAAAAGTTTGGTCTGCAGGACCTCGCACAGTGTTATTCGAAAAAATATATTATAGGTATATTTAAAAGTGTAAAAAAAAAAATATTTCGAGTTGTGGGCCATAGTAATAATGTAGTTTACCAAGTATATATTATGAAGTCATATCCATGCGTTTATGTCGTATATTTAAGTTATTTATTCTATAATATAATAATTATTATTAAGTTTAAATATATGGGCATGGGTAATTTAAGAAGTTATATATTTAATTATTAGGGTTAGGATGTTTATGACCTAAAAAACACTAAAAAATGCATGCAAATATGCACAATAAATATCAAAATATGCCCTTAAAAAATTAATCATGTCATTTTAAAATTTTATTTCTAATCTAAAAATGTATTTTAAATTAATTTACAACTTTTTTTACAACTTTTTTTACAACTTTTTTTACAACTTTTAACTTAAATACTCTAATCTAAAATGTATTTAAAATTAATTTACAACTTTTTTTACAACTTTAAACTTAAATACAAATATATAAAAATATGATATTTTGAAATTAAAAACTAAAATGATACTAAAATGATTCAATAACACTACAGTCTACACTACAGTTCCGACCTGTGGCACACCATACACTAAAACTAAAACTAAACTAAAGATTTTATAATTAAGTTATTTTGTCTTATCGACACACTATCGCAATCATCGATCTTAAACATGATTAATTGATTAATAAACGTAGAGTTAAAGTTAAGATAAGTAAGTAATAAAGATAAGTTAATTTTATACTACAGGTTTAATATTTTCTCATTTTCATTAAATGTGAAACCGACTGTGCCTAACTATGGGTTTTTATTGAGGTTTATATTGTATTTAAGTTATTTTTTGGCGAAATATGCATTTATTTACAATTTTTTTCAAAATATGCATTTATTCATAATAATCCCTAAATATGCAAAAATATGCAAAATAAAATTGAATGTATCTAATTCTATGTCGCACAAAACGAATTTATAACTTGGTCTGCAATGTGTACGACTAAAAGAAAAAATATGCAAAAGTCATAAACATCCTAACCCTATTAATTATACATTATAGTATTTTACAATGAAAATATACAGCTGGCGTGTACAGTGTAAAATTGCAGTTTTTATAATATTTTAGTAGGTTTATCAATAAATGATTATAAAAAAATGAAATTTGCACGAAGAAAAAATAATAATCATCACAAGACGATCAACGGAATACTGTATATATGCGTGTACGACGCCATTTTCGTATAACACGAAATTCTTATCACCCTGTATACATATTATACAACGCGAACACATCCATTTATTGGAAGGCGCATTGTCCCTAGGGAAACACAACACCGCGTCTTCTCTCGGACAAAGTGATTACATTTTTATAAATCACCACACCGTGTCTTAATCATCCCCTCGAAAACATTTCGTTCACGCGCCGTCGAGCAACTACTCCATCGCGCGCGGTTCCACGTCGCCCTGCCGCGGGGACCATGCGCAGAATTTTGGAAGCCTATACACGCAATATATACCGGGTGGTCGCCATATCCATTTATATATTATGCGCATGTATATTATGTTCAGTCATTGTTTGCGAATGAATAGGTATATATAATACCGTCAGCAGAGGATTACGTTCAGTATAAATAAACAAACATATACCTACATCATCATATGAAGTATTATTATATTTATATACTATATATAACTGTATATAGTATATACTGTATATATATAGGAACAACCATATAAATATATAAACTCTTCGTAAATATATTTTTGTGCTCTTTGAAATAGTATATTATTATTATCATTATATTATTCACAAAATTGGTTCACAAACACTTTTATGCCTATAACATATTATTTTTTAAATACTCAAATAAAAAAAGAAATGTTTTTTATTGTTTGATATAAATTATATCTCATTGTAATAATATTATATACAAATTCAATGTACGTATATTTCACTGTATACAGTATAATAGGTATACATAAAATCGACTCTATATACCTAGGATTAAAAAAAAAATCACGAATTTACAATTTCGGCGCCGGAGCTTTCACGCACCCCGTGGAACAGCAAAATATAACCGAATTTGAATTACGCGTGGTCCGAAATAGGGGGTGCGAGCACGTGGTGTAACCGGGGGCGCGGTAGTCGGGTTGTAAGTATATATATATATATATATAGATGAGACACACGACGAGTATAAAACAGCGAACCCATAAATTCGAGTTAGTCGGTGAAAATATATAGCCCCGCGCTCTTCGGGATGGTACATAATCTAATTTGGATCCGAATTCTACGAGTATACGTATAGAACGTATAGGGGGTTTCACAGGGACGAGAGATAATGGAAGCGGTTGTTTTTCAAAAGAAATATATATATTTATTATCTAATGGATGTTTTTAATCAAGTTTGGTCGGCTTTTAATACAAACGGGTTGTGCGTATATAAAGGGCAAATATTCAATAATAATATTATCACCGTATTGTTGTAATGTAAGTATTTTTAATGGTATACATATATAAACTAAATACGAGTCCGACGTATTTAAAGTGTAAACGGATTTTCTAAAGAGAAAAAATACAATATTTTTTATAATAATAATCAGTCAGGTCATGCGTATAAAAGTCGTATAATAATAATAATTCGGTAAAGGATACCGAAAAATATTATATAGGTACAATCCACATGTATAGTATTTACAAAGACGCTTATTATATTATAATAGGTATATATATTATATAAATATTATATTTTCGTTACATAAAAAGGGAAAAAAAAATTTAATATCGATAAGAATAATATCATATGGGTATATAACGAATAATTTAATATAATATTAATATGTAGGTATATATAGGTATATACCTGTATAGTATTATAATAATTATACCTATATTATATATAGTCGTTCACGATACAACGAAGTTATTTGTGATCGATCAGGCGAACGAATGGTTTTATACATTTTCTCTCAGTTTTTTTTCCTAGACTTATTCAAGCGAAAACCAAATATTGTGGACAGGACCACTCTCTACAACTACTATATAAATATATAATAATGTATTATACTACCTGTGTATACGGCGGTATTAAATATTAATTTCAAATGTTTACCGGATAATATATTATATTATATTTTATTATTAATATTATACTTTTTGTCCCGCCTGTATATATATGTGTGCACGGTTAAAATCGATTCAACTGCCATAGCACACGCGTATTATATAGGTACATGTTATGTATGATAATAACAATAAATATAGAAGGCCTAGATGTTATCTCGAATTTATACGGTTTGAAAGATTCTTCCACAATAAGGTTACCTATATGTTATACACTCGCATAAATAATATAATATTAATAACTTAAGCATATATATAAATCAATATGTCGTAATTCCGTTAGGATAAAAAATTACAAAATAATACGATATATAACGTGTTAGATTACACCTTAAGTACAGTTAATAGATAAAAAAAACTAGCTTACCGAAGAAAAAAAAACATAATATTTTCCAATAAAAATTTTAAATTAATTTTATTCTTTATAATAATATTATATATGAATCGATACGGGAGAAATATAATACAGAAAATACGCTCGGATATATCGTAGTATCGTATTCAAAAATCATAATTAATTAATAACCCGATAGTGAAATACGCGTATTATATATTATGGTACCTTATATGATTATAAATTATAATATTATAATATAGTAAACGTACTACACTACCTTTATACGTATTTCTATTGCGGTCCAAAGTTGAGCTCATTCATTATATTTTTGCGGTTAAAAGTAGGTACTTGATAACATTTCGAGGGTTTGATGGGTTCATTGAATATGCGCATGCGCATGCATACATATATAAGTACATCGTAAACATAAAATACTTATTCGATAATAATATATACAATATTATATATTATATATAAACGTAATAAATGTAAAAATTGCAAATATTTCCGTTACACTGAGTCTCAATAAAGGTTATTTTTTTTCTTTTCAAAACTTCTCAAACCTAACTCAATAGGGGAATAATATGTCAGGTGAATTATAATAATAATACACATTTTGTATTATATTTTATTTTTATACACAGCATACCTGCACTGTTATGAAAACGCTCAACTATAGATATAGATACATAATATTGTAAAATATATAGTAAAAATACGCAAGAAACGACAAAATTGATAAAATAGACCAAAATATGCTTTTTTGTTTCATCGCGATCATAATAATTATTATTATTAACTAAAATAATTCGTGTCATGGGAAAATATTTTGTCGAAATCCATTAACAGATACGAGTATGTGTACGTCCAATAAATGCTTACGGGTTTAAAAACATTAATTTCCGACGCGAGGTATAAAGATTTATTCGTCTGGACGAACCAAAATTTCACAATAAACAACATAAGGTATATAAAATATAATATAGGTAAGCGCTATATACGCAGGTCTGTTGACAACAGATGCAACACAATAAGTCGTTTTACATATTATTATTATTATTATTATTATTATTATTATTATTATTATTATTA